>CM055096.1:18930366-19015843 GCA_029204225.1 Diphasiastrum complanatum | reverse complement strand
TGAATGTGAAGTGCAAAACAATGGTGGTCACAAATGTGCACTCACTAAATTCACGACTATTTTAAATATTTCAAATGGTGCTAATATTTATACATGTGTTGAATGAAGCATTATGGAAGCAGTTGCTTTTGGATCTGTTAATGCAAGTGGTGGTCGCTCTTAGATTTGTTAATACAAGTGGCATTCTTTTAAACTGAAATGAAACACCCATCATGAGAAAAGTATGTTGAAATTTGAGATCAATATGTGAACAACTTTGTTTGAGCGATGTAGTAAAATGTGCTTGTCAAATTTCTCTTACTTTTCAAGTGTGCCCAAGCATCATGAGCATTAATGCAGTTCATTAAAACTTGTCCAAGGACAAATTTTCAAAAAAGATGTTATGCCTATAATGCCCATCCATATAGGGCACAAGCATTATGCACATAATAATCTCTAAGACCAATTTTTTATAAAGGGGATAGCGAAAAAAATTCCATGACCATTGTTGGCTAGAGCCATTATGGCCATAATGCCTAACGAAGTTTCAGAATGCTTACTTTTTACATATGAAAAACAAAAGTTCTTAACAATCTATATGGTAAGTAAATTTCTTCAATTTACTTGATTTTAGGGCCGTACCCCCCAATCCTTTGACGATGGCTCTAAAAGAGCATAAACACCTTCTATCTAGGCTTTACCTCATAGTTAAATAAGCCTATTTGATCAATGGCTGAAAACATGGCACCCAACTTCTTGAAAGATTCATGTTATAACTGCATGGTAGGCAATCCTAAACATTAAGTTTCAACATCATTTCATATGTAAAAATATGTACATATGACATCTCTATAGGTATGGGAAGTCAAGTATGTTCCAATCAGGCCTTGCTTTTCATGACCAAAATCACAAATGTTCCTATGGCATTTACCTTGATAATTCTAAGACCTAAATGCTTAAACTCCATTCTAGACATGTAATGGCTTTTGGATAGTACAAAAAGCCATTCTCCATGCAAAGAGCCTATATCATGCACTCTTGCAGATATGCAAAATTTATTCTGACGATGAAAACTTCAATTTGAAGTTAAAAAGCATCTCCAAGCTTGCAAATTAAAAAGCATCTTCAAAGCAGAAAAGAAAGTGTCGGACCCATTTCTTAAACTCGATTCTGAGCTTGTCTTGACAAGATTTTGGAGTCCTGTCTAGCACTTTAGACAACAAAAAGGACTTGCACAACACATGCTATAGTACATTATCTCACTATATAGGTTCTACAAAAACTTTGGTGTGAGGTGCCCCTTAATTACCACAATATCATACTAAAGGATTCCTTGAATCCTTAGTGTGATATTATGGCTTTGAATTTGTGAAGTGCATTACCTTACTCAAGGCAATATCACACTAAAGGATTCTTTTGAGGTGCACCCTTGAATTGTGAAGTGCATTAAGTGTTACTTACCACAATATCAAATTGAAGTATTCCTTCGAGGTGTGCCCTTTCATTTGTGAAGTGCATGAACATGTAGAAAAGAGTCACTATGAATTGAGTTCATAAAAATCTTGAAGGGCTCCATGAAAGTATTGTAAAAATGTTGAAGGGCTCCATAAAAAATGTCCATAAAGTTTCATTAACCATAGAACATGCCATAAAAAGAGGTGGCCCCGCATGGAGTCATAGACTCTTTAAGAGAGAAAAAGATTTGAGTAGGTCATGGATTGTCCCCAATGAATGAGAGAGAGAGAGAGAGACAGAGAGAGAGAGAGAGAGAGAGAGAGCCCATGTAAAGAGACAACATTTCCATTGGATCATCTTGCCATAAAAATGGCTCAACCTAGTGGAGTTGTCATATTTGTAGAAAACTTGTACCCACTGGCTAGATGCAAACATGTGGCCTGGGCCACGTGTTAACCCCCAACCACCTAGCCCACCCACAAGACCTCTCACCCCCAAAACTGGTATCAGTCAAGGGGATGAAAGTTTATGGTGCAACTACTTATGGAGAATAGAATCACAATCCCCATATTACTTATGGGATGTATGTTGTAGGAAAGGGCACCACTAGGTGCACTCACTAATAGGCATCTTTGTGCTGGCTTGCATCAACGTTCCCTCCAACAATCTTTTATGAAAAAATTCCCCAATGAAAAGATTATTAAAAAATTCATTCTCCCATATCAAAAGATTTAAAGATCATTGAAAATCCATTCCATCATACCAAAATATGAGTTACATAACATTTCACACACAAAAGGCTGTGTAATTAATTACACAGCCTAATAAGCTTTCATAAAACCCATGGCGTGCTCAAGTTTTGTGTGTATTTTAAAAGCACATCTATGAGCTGAATATGCATCCACCTTTACCTCTCCTTAAGAATTGTAAGTCTCTCCGAAATGTGTGTTCTATCTCCACCTTCTCACCTTGCATTACATGGTGGAAAGCCCTGGCCCACCTCCATGGAAGGAAGTCCCTAGATGAGGCTTCTCACCTTGCTTTACATGGTGGAATGCCTAGGCCCACCTCCACGGAAGGAAGTCCCTAGACGGGGCCTTCTACTATAAGGTTGTCATGAATTTTCTCCTCCACTTAATGCCAAGTTTTCAATTTTTTTTTGTGTTTTGATGCACCTCCAAAGTTGGAATTTGCTTGCATAAGGTGGAATTTGATTGCATCAATATTTTTGTCCAGAATTCTCATCCTGGAGTAGAGGCTTCATGGATTCTGTCCAAAATCTATCACAGATTAAAATCTCAGACATGTCATTACACAGGGGAAGGCCCGAACCCATGGGGGCCTTCCCCCCACAAAAGGAAGAAGGAAGGCCCAGGCCCTAGACGGGGGCCTTCTACTATAAGGTTGTCATGAATTTTTTGAAGCTTCCATTATTATGTAGTTTCTGGATTGCTACAAAAATGGCTTAAAATTATTCACAAACTGCATGTCACCAGATTATGGGAAACATAATCCATTACTTTGACCAAACAAACTGGAATCCTGATGAATGCTGCATTATGCTCATAAAAAAAGAAAGCAAGAATCATTGCAAATAACAGACTAACCCACACAATAAGTTGGAATTCCCAATTTATTTTGAACATGAGCAATCAGATATTGCTCCTTAAGCAATGACTTAAAAATCTCAAGCAATCAAAAGTGAGATCACATATTTTGGTAGAGGTCAAAGAGAAACTAATTGGCGTATGTTCATGGGATAAGCGTCCGTAAGATCACCATCTAAAAACTTATTCCCTAATATCACATTTCCAGCATCAGAGGGATGGTATGGATCCCAAAAAAATGATATTGAACGATCCGGGCAAACAGGAGATAGTGGAAAACATGGAATTAATCCTGCATATGGTCCTACTGCTCCACAGCATGCAGTGTCTGCTGTCTGGAATCCTGATCACAGGTATTTTATGCCGACATGGAAAAGGTTTCAGATTAATCAGGCATTTTGTGGAAACATGGAAAAAGATTCAAAACACTGTCAGAACTGGATGATCAGCTGTAAAGTACTTCAGAGCTGCCCAGTACGAAAGATTGCAAGAAGCTTACCGTATGCCTGGGGATTGTTGACGATGTCAAAGACAACTTTATAAGAATCGGCGAATACAAAGTTGGCTCCTGGAAGAGAAGATCCCAGCTCGAGCACCATCTCACTTGCTGCTTTGTTGAAGTTCATGATGAGATTATTCACTCGGGGAGCACAGCTTCCACCCTCTCTGAGATTGAATGTCAGTTGATAGGGTATGCAGCCCAGTGGCCCCACTGCTGCTACGACAAATTTTCGAGCTCCCAAATTGTAGACATCCTGGAAAAGCGAGTAAATTAACGCAAACTCACGATCGCTACATTGCGGATGACAATGCCGCTTTGCAACAGTATCTTTGTTTCGTTGAAGCATTGAGAAACTATAGCTGCAGATTGAGTCAAACGCTTTAAGAGAGTATACTGGAAAAGAAACAACTAAATATCTAGAATGGTTTAAACAGAGTCATTACGATCAAATGCTTTCGGAACGTCGAAACAACTCGATCTTGGAATTGCTGAGGATTGAACAATGCCGGTGTTGGAGAAAGTGGAAAGATATAGTTATTTAAATAATCATTAGCTCCTATCGTGAAGGAAATAAGAGATTTTGATAGCAGGTCGGCAGTTGCTGCTTCACCAAGCAAATCGACAAGCTGAGTTCTAGTGTGGGCGAAGTATTGAACTTGTGTTCCTAGAGATATACGCTCTATCTGCAGACGACGGAAATGAGTTCATTAGCGGAATTTCACGTGAATTTTATCGATTCAGCTGCTGTTAGATAGAATAGTATATTTCTCGTTACGTAAAAGCACTACTTGTTGTGCATAAGCTTACAAAGTTTGCTCCAGTCTCGTCGAGAATTCCTCCTCCACCAGATGCATAGTTAACCCCCTTTAAGATTGCGGTTCCTTTGGTGTTCGGATCCATATAAGCTGGGGCAAAAGGAAGGCCCAGCGCCTGACCTGCCACCTCAACAGAAGCGCACAATCATCAAGTTATCAGCCGAAACACGGAGCTGATAGTATATCGTACTTAAATCAGAATGGCATTGCATAATACAAACTCCAAACATCACCTATAATTGATTTTCTAGAACTACTTGAATTATATATGACCAGTAGCTTAAAAAGCAGTGGTCGTGACACATTTTCGAACTTAGAATACAACAAAGCTAGAATTTCTAAAAGTCTGTTTATCGGCACTAGGAATTTTTTAAGAGTATAATGGTAATACAATCAACCAACACAAGAATCTCTGCTGCATTGTGAATGGTATATCTATGATTCTATTGACAAAAATCTGCAGGAAGAAATGGAGCAATTAGTTTGAGAGGTGGAACCCAACCTCTGGAGGTACCGTGGTTGTAGTTAGGACCTACCAATGATGTCAGTGACTGTCCTCCCATTACAAAATCTTCCTGTAGCTACACCGCCTTCGAAGTCGATGCCGTTGAAGGCGTAGTTACTTTTTGCCAAGGATATGAGATTATTATTGTTGCCTGCATCAACGAGTGAATCTCCGAAGATAAAGGATGCTGGAAGCTGTGCCTGACATATGGGAGACTTGGACCAAATGAGGAAAATGCAAATGAAGCTGACTGCGCCTGGAAATCTCAACATGGTGGAGCTGAAAAGTTGAACCTTCTGTAAACAAAAAAGATTTAACCTGTGTAAATGAAGGCTTACGTGAAGGTGAGCAAAAAGAACGCGCCACTATCAATCTATGAACATGAGCATATGCAATTTTACCGCTTGAAGAACGAAACAATATACATTTGATCATGGCAATGAGCAGATGAGAAAAACTGCATGCAATGGAACGACAACATTGCTATGATTTTGCGAGGTAAAAATCTTATCTGAAAAAGACCTAAGAGACAAATATCTAGCATGTCATATGCTATCAAGAATAAGCACCTGCTCTTTCAGGACAAAACTAAATGTAACGATTGCTGTCTATCCCTTTCCTGAAACATACAGAAACCGATCCCTCGGCAATAACCCTGTTGAAGCTTAATCAGAGTAAAGAATTCCCATGACCGGAGACAATTCGATCTCTCAATTCCTTAAATGTCAAGTCTTTAAGGAGCAATACACTGCAGCTGTCAGGTCTCCGGAATGCTTCTCTTGTATGCTGCAGCATATAAAATACTAAGCCACCAACGAGGATTGACACATCTCAAATTAAACATAACCAAAACAGAGGTTGCTTGTAATCTTAAATGGTAGGCAAAACTCATAAATTCAAGATTAGCAGCTGATAGACACGACTGCTACATACATCCATCCAGGAGATCAGAGCCAGGAAGGTCAGCTGGTTGATTTGGAATTGAATCCTGGAACACTGAAAGAAAAAGAGCCAATACTGGCGCCCAATATAGCCAGGGCTAAGATCATGGCGAGTAATTAGCTATGATTCTCACCTGCACTAGGGACACAAGCTACAACTGTACTGAAGCAAAGAAGAGACTAGTCACTAGACTGATCTGTAACTGAAATTTGAAAACTCCCGGTTGTTGGGAGACTATAATTATGGGTAAACATTGAGCTTTTGAAAAATAAAGAGCTCATGCTGGAGAAGTTAAGAGCCCACCAAAACATTTTGTTTGTTTGTTCAGGATGATAAAGCAAATCTGTACTGCTTAATAATATCACTCACTTCTCACGTGAAAATCTGAGAGACAAACCCCCCTCTCTTACTCGCACGATAGCGATGACGGGCGAGCAAATCTTGGGCAGCCACGTGTTTTCAGGTATTTTTAGTGGCTGCCCGGGATTTCTCAGGCGGCTGCCCGAAATTTTTCACAGGACCCGCGAACCGGGATCCGGATTTTTGCGGTCCCGAGAATTTTTTGCGGCTAGTCATCAGCTGATTGCCACGTGGCAAATCATCTCTTTATCCCATAATAAACTCCAATATTTGTGAGATGAGCTATATATGTGAAACTAAGCACATCTCTTGCATGTGCGTGAGCGGGGGGCATGTGCTAACGTGCGCATGGGCGCCGGGACCCCGTGAGGCCTGGCCCCGGGACACTAGTGTGTCGATGGTCCCGGGCGCGCGTCAGGACCCGCTGGCGCCAGTGGCGCCGTCGGGACCAGGCGCCAATGGTGCCCAGGACCACTGACGCCACTGGGTGCGGCGCCAGGGTGCAGCGCCGGGACCACTGGGCCGGTGGTCTTGGGCCGTGTCAGGACCCGCTGGCGTCGGGACTCTGGCACCCCCTCCCCTGTCTACCCTTAAACGGGACCTGGCACCAGTGGTGCCCAAGACCGTTGACGCCAGTCACCGTCGGGGTGCAGCGCTGGGGTCCGGCGCCGGAACCACTGGGCCAGTGGTCTTGGGCTGCGTCAGGACCCGCTGGCTTCGGCGGGACTCGGGCACCCTTGCCCTGTCTGCCCTTAAATTGCATGGGCGGGCTTGTCCACGCATCCAAAGTGCACAGGCCCGCTCGTTACCCCGGACCCATGCAAATAAGCGCCAACAGAGACAAACCCTCCTACCTGAACCTTTTGCACCAACTCTGCAACAACAATCTTCAACTCTTCCCAGTTCAACTCTATGTTTTTAGCAATTTAACCTAAGGTTAATCCAATATCATCATTTTATGTAGGGTATTTATGTATTATGGAAGGTGCAGGGTAGAGTACATTTTGCTTAGTTCAACTTTCCAAAAAAATTTAGGGGAGGCTTGGGCCTAAATTTTTTTGGAAAGCTCAACCAGGCAAAATGTCCTCTGCCCGACACATTCCATCGTATAATGAATACTAAATTGGCTTTTTTCACATGTACATTATGAAGCATAACCAGTGTAGAATTGCCACATGGCAGCCATACATCTGATGCCTGATGCGCAGGCTGGAAAGCGCAGCACAAGGATTTTAAAAAAATACATGCATATTCTAGACTTTTTGTTGCGCCGACGCCTCAAAGGGCGCTGGGACTTGAGCGGTTTCCCCAACACGCGCTTAAGTCTAACATTCATCCATCATGCACTTACATAAAAGCCAACTCAGAATCGTAACAAGCTTAACCATTCAGACTTAAGAAAACTGGAATCCCAACCAACCCGAAAGCCAACTCAGAATCCGTCCCCAAAAGGTAACCAAAGGCAAAGACAAGCCACACATGAAACCCAAGGCATAGTGGTCGCCAAACTGACCAATTGGCATAGCGGCAAGCCCCATGTCGATGACAGGGACCCTTAGGCGCCAGCGACGCAAAAAGGTTGTAGTAAGGGTCCTTCCACTTGGACCAGTCCCGGAGGCGAAACCGAAATGGTAATCATCCCCAAGGATCAACTTTATTAGATTTGGAAGAGGTTACATTCATACATAGACTGACCGGTCTCGGGGCCACCAACACGTGCTGGGCATTGTGCCTGGCTCGTGCTGGTAGAGGGAGCTGAGACCTGGCGACTGGATTCATGGCGCTGGTTGAGTTGCCCAAGTTTCTGTCTGCCGAACTCCCCCTATAGTTCTGCTGTGATTCGGCGCACCCCCTCTGGTTTGAAACATAGTGCTTTCTGGTAAAGCACGCTTTTTAGGACTTAGTTTTTATTTTGCTGATTAAGCCTGGCAAGCCTGGCAGAATCAGTCTGGCTCCCGGACATGGGTCCCGGGAGCCGTCCCGGCGGCCGAATCAACCTGCTTTCCTGACTAGGCCATGACTCGAGCTCCAGAGCTAGCTCATGACTTTGTGACTACTTGACTGGCTCACCACAGGTCGGAGGCTCAGTCCTTGACATTCTAACTTGCTCTGGGACCTTAGGGAGTGTCACCCCTTTGAGTCTTACAGGGCACGCTGGGGGCACCCAAGTCAGCTTTACAACATCCTCCCCTCGTTTGAGAAAGCTGATGTCCTCATCAGGGCCAAACTAGAACCTAAGACTCATGGCACGGGCTTAATTCACCGGCCAGACTTTAGTCACATATACAAGGGCATGGGCTTGATTCACCGGCCAAAGGAAACCAACTGTAAAGCAGAGTAATGATATTGTGTTTTACACCCAGCACAAGAAAAGTGTGGATCTAGTTCACTTACGTAAAACCTGTGTGAAGCTGCTGCACTTAGACATCAAACTGAAGCTCACTCCTCAATGAGAAATGCGGCTTACTTTATTAGCATGAAAGAAAAAGGTACTCACGGCTCCCTTAAGCCTCAGATATGTCGTTGTCGTCGCACATCTGGATGAGTCCCCTAGGACTCTAGATATTTCATTTGGTCGTCCAGGTTGAGCTCCTTGAGCTCTGCATCGGCACTTAGATTCACCTTTGACGTAGAAACTGCAGGCAATGTTGGCTCCATTTGACCTCGCGTCAGCTGGTTTGTCACTGTTGGATGTCTTTCATTAAAAAAGTGAGTTTTCGCTTGGTCACACAAGGTGAGCTCCTTGAGCTCTGCATTGGCACTTGAATTCACCTTTGATGTAGAGACTATAGGCAATTTTGGCTCCATTTGTTCCCGTGTCAGCTGGTCTGTCACTGTTGGTTGTCCTTCATTAAATAGGTGAATGAGATTGGGAGGAATGGTTGGCTCAGGTTCATTTGTGTCGTTCTTTTCTAGTTGGTCCCCTGGCACAGCTCTGACGACACAAGGTCTCCTGCCATTATATAATTACACAAGGTTAACCCCTTTTGCCAAGAAGGCCACCACATGTTCGTTAAACCAGCTTAATCCCAAAATAGCGTCGAAGGCATCCATCTTCAAGATTGTGAACGTTAGTCGATTCTTCCAGGCTCCCAGAGAGATTGGTAAGTTGGTTGCCAATCTACAAGTGGTCATTGTACCTTTCGCGGTCTCCACACAAATAGGAGTCACATTTTCTTCACATTGGATGTCCAATTCTCCTGTCAGTTTTTCTGACAAGTAGTTATGTGACGCCCCCAGGTCTACCATGAAGTAAATGATCCTGCATTGAATACAGCCTTTCAGGTACAATAACTTGGATCCTCTCGCAGGAGTCGCCATAAGATGTTCACGATAAGCCGCAAGTGCCCCTATCTGTTGCAAGGCATTCAGGTCAGACTCCGTCAAATCCGTTTTTGGGTCCTCTTCATCATCTTGTTCACCATCTTCTTGATCAAATGCCTCTCTCTCCATCCTATCAAATCCTTCAATGGCAGCCATGATTTGCTTATTCAATGGTTTGGGGCATGATCTCCAAGAGTGACCTTGCTGATGACAGTTGAAACAACGCATGGAACTGCCCACTGTTGGTGAGCTGTTGCTGTGACTACCTGAAGGTCCAACATTGTTTCTTCTCTGGAACATGTTCCCTCCATTGTTGCCTTGGTTGCCAAACCCTGTTTTTGTTGGGAATTTATTCACGCTACTCGAGGCTTGGTTGCCATGGAGCTGAGTCCCCCCTTGAAAAGAAGCTCGGACTCGGTCTGGATCCACTAAATACTCTTGTTGAGGTTGTGGGAGCAGCTGGTGCCAATGTGCTCTCATAATCACAAACCATTTCAGCCGCTCGAATAGTTGAATTGAAATCATGGGGCATGTAGCTGTCTATCGCACGTCGGGTCCAGGATTGCATTCCAGACAATAGGTAATGAGTTTTGTCCGCCTCGGACATATCTTCAATAACCCATACACTCTGTCTGAATCTATTGAGGTACTCTCGCAATGACCCTTTCTGTTTGAGCCCCGATAATTCTGTCCTCAATCTCATGTGTGAATCCTTCGGTATGAACTCCTCTCGTAACGCGGCTTTGAATGCGTCCCATGTTTGAAAATGCATTCCTGCCATCCGGTACCAATTTGTAGTGTAGCCCTCAAAATATGCTAATGCCAAGTCAGTTCTTTCTTCCTCAGGAGTGTTCATTAGACGGAAGTAATGGTCCATGTGAAACAACCAATCTTCCACAACTCGAATGTCTCTCTCCTTTGAAAGTAGGTGGTGCTTTCACTTTGGCAGTCTTTCTTGGGCCCTCCGTGGTTCGCGCTCGTGGTTCTCTTGGTATCTGTGGAGGAGGCACCACTGCATTCTCCTTAGTTGCTTCCAACTCTTCAAACCTGGCTTCGAGCTGTGTTAGCCCGTCTCTCATTTCTCTAGCAAGGTTAATTTGAGTAAGATTCATGGCTCGCAAGGATGTTTGCCATTCTTTCCTTTCGGTTTCTCTATCCTTCTTCACCTCGCTAAGCATAGCCGTCATTGCGCTTGATAAGTATTGCCGCATCTTCACTTCAAAGAGGTCCTGTTGTGCCTCTGGCAAGGGTTCATCTCTTGGTGTAGGTTCAGAAGGGCCACCCATCTCTTCATGGAGGGGCGCCACTGTGGAGTGCATACGCTCTTTCTTTCTCGACTTGGACCTGGTGCCATCTCGATGCATGCGAGAGCTGTATTCTCGAGTCAGCTCTTCTCCATCCGTCAGTGCTCGTAACTCTTCAAGATGGTCCTCCATTATAGTCAGAGGTGTACTTCCAACAGATTATCGCCTCAATCCTTTTTATATTTGAAGCTCTCCCTTCTGTCAGCCGGGCCCCACAGCTCTCTTTTCTTCTTTATTAAATCAGCTTCAATGAAAATATCCCTTCCTCAAACTTAGCACGCCCACATCACCTGAGAGCCAAGTAGGAACCAGGTCATTTGTGTCCAAGCAAGCACACGACAAACGGAACATACCAACCAAAGCAAACACAGAGGATCCCTCTCAAGCCACAAAACCCCCCCTGAGACCGGACGTAGGACCTTTGCCTAGCCGCGCCCACACAAATCTATCACAGAATTAGCCCACGGGGAAACATCCATCCAACCATCCGTGCTTTCACCATTAAGCAGCACATTGCCTCAGTCACGCCCCACCACTTTTTGGTCGATAGCCCTTATAGCTAAACGATCGGCAGCTATCCCGCACCGGCAGCTAACCACCCGTGCTTTACACCCGAATTCGAGCAGCATCTCTGTATCAATGGTTAACCCGTACAGTTCGAATATGTCGCCCCGCACCCCACAAGGTACAGACCGTGCTTTCACCTACCTAGGCAGCACTTTGCCTCATCCGTCCTACGTGCAGACAGCGCCAGGCCCGAACCGTGAGAACTGACCGTGCTTACACCTCGAGGGCAGCACTTTGACTCATCAAGTCCCCCGTTCTGCCGACCACCCCGACCGTGGACGCACCCGTGCTTACACTGTGGGCAGCACCTTGCGCAACGGTTGTCCTGACAAATCCCAAAAACGTGGCCATCCCTGTGAGACTTGCGTAGCTGACCGGCTAGTCGGCTCTGATACCACATGTTGCACCGGCGCCTCAAAGGGCGCTGGGACTTGAGCGGTTTCCCCAACACGCGCTTAAGTCTAACATTCATCCATCATGCACTTACATAAAAGCCAACTCAGAATCGTAACAAGCTTAACCATTCAGACTTAAGAAAACTGGAATCCCAACCAACCCGAAAGCCAACTCAGAATCCGTCCCCAAAAGGTAACCAAAGGCAAAGACAAGCCACACATGAAACCCAAGGCATAGTGGTCGCCAAACTGACCAATTGGCATAGCGGCAAGCCCCATGTCGATGACAGGGACCCTTAGGCGCCAGCGACGCAAAAAGGTTGTAGTAAGGGTCCTTCCACTTGGACCAGTCCCGGAGGCGAAACCGAAATGGTAATCATCCCCAAGGATCAACTTTATTAGATTTGGAAGAGGTTACATTCATACATAGACTGACCGGTCTCGGGGCCACCAACACGTGCTGGGCATTGTGCCTGGCTCGTGCTGGTAGAGGGAGCTGAGACCTGGCGACTGGATTCCTGGCGCTGGTTGAGCTGCCCAAGTTTCTGTCTGCCGGACTCCCCCTATAGTTCTGCTGTGATTCGGCGCACCCCCTCTGGTTTGAAACATAGTGCTTTCTGGTAAAGCACGCTTTTTAGGACTTAGTTTTTATTTTGCTGATTAAGCCTGGCAAGCCTGGCAGAATCAGTCTGGCTCCCGGACATGGGTCCCGGGAGCCGTCTCGGCGGCCGAATCAACCTGCTTTCCTGACTAGGCCATGACTCGAGCTCCAGAGCTAGCTCATGACTTTGTGACTACTTGACTGGCTCACCACAGGTCGGAGGCTCAGTCCTTGACATTCTAACTTGCTCTGGGACCTTAGGGAGTGTCACCCCTTTGAGTCTTACAGGGCACGCTGGGTGCACCCAAGTCAGCTTTACAACACTTTTTAAGCTGCCCCAAAATGAGCATAATAACCAGCAAGTATCCATTATCTCTTGCATAAGTTACAACACACATCCATAACAAAAGGTACTCAAAAACTTTATCATTTGATGTAGGTCCCAAAGATCAGACATAAAGAATAAAAAGAAAGATAATTTCCAGCTCCACAAAGTTAAATAGAAAAAATTGTCCAGATTTGGAAACTTTAAAGAGAATTTTCCCAAAATATATATAAAAGTATAAAAAATGTTAGCTTGTCTAGCTAAATCTAGAAATTTGTATCATGTTATGTCTAGGATAGAAAAATAGTGGATGTAGTGAGAGAGACTTGTAGTTTTTAATTGAATGCATTCCAACCATGAAGTCTTAGATCATCCAACTTCACATTGCATAGCGGAGAGCAAATGCTACAACATCCCTTACTCATGTCAACACCATCCTAGAGTAGGTGCAAGTGACATGTCCACCTTAGCTTTAATATATTTGTACAATGGCCAACATACTAAATTCTTCATAGGTGAAGTGCATACTTAGCTAGCGCCAAAGAGCAAAGCCAATTAAATGAATTGCCAACTTCTTTATGGAGAAAATAAGGAAAACCAAGTGTAGAAAACTAAGATAAAATGATAGACAATCACAAGGAGGTGTTTGACCACCCACAACATTCTTAGCCTAAGTCTATGAGAGAGTGAGAGATACAAGCAAGCCCACAATGCAAGTATTCAAAAGCCAACAACGTAGTCCGAGAGAGAGAGAGAGAGAGAGAGAGAGAGAGAGAGAGAGAGAGAGAGAGAGAGAGAGAGAGAGAGAGAGAGAGAGAGAGAGAGAGAGAGAGAGAGAGAGAGAGAGAGAGAGAGAGAGAGAGAGAGAGAGAGAGAGAGAGAGAGAGAGAGAGGAAACAAGATTTCACATAGTCCCTCTTGACAAGTCAAGACCAAACTCTTTGAACCCTTCAATTTATAGCATAATAGGTAAGAACAAAGCTGTATAAAGTCTTACAGTACAGAGTACCATAAAGTGAAGCAAGTTTTTGGACACTCAGCTGCTACATGCCACAATCCCACACAGCAAAACCTCACAAGTTAGTTACGTGAGGAAGACAGGTGTCATAATTTAGCATCAGTTGTTATCCATGTCCGAAACAAGATTCACTACCTTATCAACTTGATTGTAATTAGAAAAAATATGTCCAATCTTCCCTATCATGCATTTCATACTTAGCAATACATTCTGCCTTTTAACGAAATCATACTGATCAGTACAAGAGCAAGAAGAATGTATTAAGTTCACATAAGCATTCTACATGTACAAGGCTATCTTGTAATACACAGATAACAAGAAGCATGACTCTGACATAAGTGCTACGTACTAGGGCAGATCCGTGCCATACTAGCCCCAGGCACTCCCATGCAAGCCGTAGGGAGTCCAAGCACTGATGGCTTATCCATGCCATACAAGCTCGTCAAGGTCAAGCTCTTACAACTTACCAGCTTACTCAAAATCACCTACTCATAAGTCAAATAAATCTTGTCCTTGTTACGGGTATCGTAAATAACTCTTTATTAGTTTAAAGATGTGGAATGTAAGTATTCTTAGTAAATGCTTACATGAGCCATCATTTAAAGTCTATCATGAATATCCTCATGCATACACAAATTGTCATGTATTGTTGCAAGTATCATTCAAATTGGTGTTACATCATATGGTTTCATACCTGAATGCGAGGTGAAGAATTTTCCAGTGAACTATCCATCTCCAATTGCTTTAATCGAAACCTTCCTTATATACTAGTAATTACACATGAAAATAACGAGTCAAAGGTAGTGTGTTATTGTTATCAAAGTATCGTTGTTACATACCTATGTAACTAGCAGTACTTCAGTGACCTCTATGTCCATTTAGTGTTGGGGGCTAAATGGCAAGTTACCCTTGGATAAGGGCTACCCTTAGGATTAAGGATAGGTGCCTTTGGATAAGGGCAGGCAAGTGACTATACCTTTGTCGGAGGTATGGAATCAACTTACCCTTGGAAAAGAGGTACCCTTAGAATTAAGGGTATGTGCCTTTAGATTAAGGTACTGGTGTCCTTGGATAAGGGCAGGTAGTTGTCTATGCCTTGGTTGGAGGTATGGAACCTAGTGAGGTGTTAGAAAGTCATTCAATGGGTGTTTGGCTATTTTTCTAAACCTTGGGCCTCAACCTTGAACCATATCACTTTATTGGTCTTGGACCAAAGTATACAAGCACAACTTGGGCAATGGGGCCTAGTAGGAGGGCGCCCTTCCAAAGGGTCCATTGAGTTCCCAACTCCCACAACAAAAGCATTCAAAGAGTCATAGGTTATGGAATAAGTCTCTTGACCTTCCATAAGCCTATGAAGGTTTTCTAACTCCCCTAGGCCTCTCTCTTTCTCATTGGTTGTGCATGGGAACTACCATCTATATGAGGGGAGGAGGGTGCCCATTGGGAGGAGGAGAGATATATGTTGTTTGCTATGCTTATGCTCTAGTGTGGCTACTAGTGTATAGAGTGTTTTCTTGTGTGTAATATGCTTAGGGTTTGGATCTTGCTTATGGTATGAGACATAAGTAGGGTTTGGATCTTGAGTATGCTATGGTATGTGGTGGTATGCTTGTGGTTAGTTATTGGTTAGCAAGAGGGTGCTAGATCATCCTAGATGCAGGATTGCATGTGCTAGCTAGCTATGGTTGGGTGGTGAATACTTGAGGCCACTTGTTATCTACCTTTGTGATTAAGATTAAGGATACAGGTGGAGGACAAATCCATGGAGGCTTGAAGATCCCTACATGTAGGTGGAGGAATCCTAGCTTGGAGTTGGAGAGCATCTTGGAGCTTGCAGGTTACTTGGAGGACCTTCGGAGGTACTACCTTTGGATTAGGAGGACTTCTTGACTTTACTTGTAAAAGTGGTATCAGAGCTAGACAAAGGATGGTAATCTTTCTAACCTTCTTCAAGTTCTATTAAGATCACAAACTAATTTTTTTTTTTGGGAAAGATTATTGGCTTTTCTAGTAGTAGGAAGCTTGTAGCTGAAGTATCCAATAAATCATATCAACCATCATAAATGGTTAGATTTCTATTGTTACAGTAAATAAAAGGCCAAAAGACCTGTCTTGTGCACTACTCGTTTAAAAAAAACTCAATCAGAAAATTGTTATCGCAGTGAGTGATCCGTGGAGTATCAATTGAACGCGTAGACAGACTTATGACAATGCGGGAGAGGTAAGTGCGCACGCTGAATCGATATCGATAGCAAGTGATTCGTGGAGTATCGATTGAATGCGTAGACAAGCTTATGGCAGTGCAGGAGAGGTTAGTGCGTGTGCTGAATCAATATCAAAATGAGAGACTAATTGATTGAGGGCGGAGTATCAATTGAGTGCACAGAGTAGATGATGAGAGTGATGGAGATAGTTGACTGCATGTTGAATTGATATTAGGAGCAAGTGAGCGAGTGAACGAGGAGGTCATAAATTTTTTTACGTTCGGAATGGGCATTTATATAAGATTTGGGGGATGGGACGCGTAGCCGATTTGATTAATGCCCTTCACTAAACTTTGTAATCATGATTGGATATGTTTCAGGTCATGTCAGCCTCGAATTCGTTGGCGTCCATATATTTTAGGATCTCGTGGGAATCCGTAAAATACTTTTTTAATTGTATAGTTGCGCCCATGGCTACGCGCGTTGAAACGATACTTGGTTTTTTTTTATAAACTTTACAATCAGTACTATGTCTACCTTGACATCTTCGGAGGATAAACTGAGGAAATTCTTAGCTATCGGTGAAACTCCCTTTGAACAAATAGATTACTTTATTTCCCTTTTCTTTTCTACTTTTGATATTGATAAGTTAGTTTATGAAAATTGTTTTTAGCTTGTTGATCTTCTTGATAAATTTGGTCATGTAACTTACAACCCCTCATATAGATATATACAATTGTACTTCTGTTCAATTCTCAGACCTTGTACATTCCCAACCATCTTTCAAACAAAAGCACGATAGAAAATACTCGAAATTATATGATACTTCATAAAAACTACTCATTGTAGTATTCACCATAGTAAATGTCATATTCTTGTAAAGACATGGCATTTATTTTTTTCATCTCTGTTGAAGTACTAGAAGATGAGCCTGCTGGTTCATCTTCATTAGGTTTGCCTACCATCCCTTCATTTGTTCCAATGGATGTAGATGAAGATGACGTTGATATAGGTGCTACAGCTGAAAAAGCAAAAAATGCGATCTTGTGATTTTACACGAGATTTCTGTCAAAATGCAAAAAAGATGACACTGCATTTTTCAATGGGATTCCTGATAGGAAAAAAATGTGACACTATGGTAGCACTCCGTGTGATTCTGTAGACTGTGTAAAGACATGAGAAAATATGCAGAACTGGATAAAAACAGATGAAGATTAAAATCGATTAGTTGATTTGTTCATCTAGCAAACCATTCAACATAACCTGGACTATTTCACCATCTTTTCTGCTTTCATCAATGCATGCTAGAAGGAGAATAATCCAACACTTTCCCTTAATCTGAATCCTTGAATGCCTTGACCTTCAAACTTAGTTCTACACAGAATCTTCTATGTGACTCCAAACTTAATGCTTTTGTAAAAATATCAGCTGTCATATCTTGTGTTCTACAGTACTGCAATCTGACCTCTTCGTTGAGAACTTTGCTTCTGACAAAATGATACTTCAGTTCAATGTGCTTACTCATGGAATGAAATTTAGGGTTGGCTGATAAAGCGATGGCACTTTCATTATGAAAAAATAATGTCTTTGGAGCATATTGATTCAGACTGATATATGAGAGTAAGTTCCTCAACCAATTGTTTCATTTGTAGTTTGAGCAGTTGCGATATACTTTGATTCAGTGGAAGATAGAGCTATAGAAGATTGCTTGCGACTGTTCTAGGAAATTGGACCATTATTGAGGAAGAATGTAGATCCGGAAGTAGATTTACGAGTGTCTACATCTCCTACCCAACTCGCATCTATGTAACCACTAAGAAAATTGAGTTTGTCGTTGATAGTTGCTCGAAGATATCTCATGACTCTAATAAGAGCCTTCCAATGTGTTATACCAGGATTAGTCATATACTGACTAAGAGAGATGACTGCAAAAGCTATGTTTGGTCTAGTACAGATCATGAATATAACCTTCGGATTGCACCATCTAAATGTCTTCTTCAATAACTCCATTGAGATATGCTATATGTACATCCATTTGATGTATTTCCAAATCTACTACAGTGGCAAATGATAGCAAAAGTCGAATAGAAGAATGGTTGAATACTGGACTGAAGGTCTCAGTGTAATCGACATTGTTACCTGAGAAAAACCTTTGGCTACTAGTTGTGCCTTTCTTCTGTTGATGCTTCCATTTGCGTTGTATTTGACTTTGAAAATCCATTTGTAATCAACTACGTTTCTACTGGCAAGTAATTCGTCCACGTCTGGTTCTTGATAAGAGATGAATACTCTTTATCCACAGCTTCTTTCCATAGATCTGAGTCAAGCTGACTGAGTGCCTCTTGGACAGACATCGGTTCTTGAACAAGATAGGCTGCAAACTTGTTGATATACCAGTTAGGTGGTTTGTTGGTCCTTGAAGATCTTCTGGGTACTACAGGAAGCTGATTATTTCCATCATACTGTAGTTGCTGATCTGCAACATCATTATCTTCTGATCTGTTATTGATTTGTTCTTTGTCAAGAGTAGAGGAGCTTGGACCTTCAATAGGAATAGTTGACAGGAACTGAAAAGTTCAAAGCTTCAGGAGAATCTGATAGGTTAGCTACATAGGGACTGCCCTTTCCTTTGAGGTCTTAAAACTGATCTTCAATGAAGATGACATCCCGGCTAATGAATATCTTCGACTCAATGGGATCGAAAAACTTGTAGGCTTGATCTGAAGTAGTGTAGTTGATGAAAACACACTTGATACTCTAGAAGTCGAGCTTCTTCCTTAGATCACGAGGAATTTGTGCAAAAGCAGTACATCCAAAAACTCATAAGTTTGATAAAGAAGGTTTGGTACCCGTCCAAACTTTGAATGGTATTTTGTTTGAGAGGCCTTTAGTAGAACATCTGTTCTGAATATAGGTTACTGTTCAAACAGCTTCAGTCCAGAAGCACTTTGGAAGCGTCGCATGTGATAACATGCACTTTGCCGATTCAACTAAAGTTCTGTTCTTTCTCGCAGCAAGACCATTTGACTTAGGCGAATAGGAGGTAATGTATTGTTGCTCAATGCTGTTGTTAAGGCAATAGTCCTTGAATTCATTGGAGATGTACTCTCCCCTGTTATCTGACCTCAGTGCTTTGATTCGTTTACCAGTTTGATTCTCAGCATGCTCTTTAAATTGTCTGAATTTGATGAAAGCCTCTGATTTCGGTTTAATGAAATAAACAACTGTTCTTCTAGAGAATTCGTCAATAAAGGTAATGAAATACTTTGCATATAGAAATGAAAGAGTTTGCATAGGTCCACGTATATCTGTATGAACAACATCTAACAGATCTTTTGCTGCATGCATATGCTTTGATCTAAAAGGAATCCTAGCATGTTTTCCAAAGATGCAGCTATGACAAATAGGGAGATCGACCTTTCCAGAAGGATAGTCAAGATCAAGGACTATGGATTGTCTGGACATGTTCAAAATAGATGCATGATTCACGTGTCCTAAGTGATGATGTCATAGTAATGCTTTATTGCCTAGAACAGAGGTTTTCAAGACTTGACTAGACTCAGAATAGCAGTGTGCCAATCTATATAAGTAACCCTGCCTCTTGCCGAGTGCAAGGATCTTATCACTCCTATCAATAATTCTACATTGATCAGATTTGAATTCTACCTTATGACCTAAATCTGTAATTCTACTTATTGATAACAGATTTGTAGAGAGTTTAGGAACATGTAAAACTTTCGATAGTAATTTGAATTGATCATGTTGGAATCGCAATCTTACAGTACCTTCACCTTCAATAGTGTGAGTACTATTGTCACCAAGATGAACAAATTTCTTCGTGATGTAAGGAGTGTAGAAGTTGAAGATCTCACGTTGATTGGTCATATGTTGAGTTGCTCTAGAATCGAAAAACCATGAATCATCCAAAAATGCGCTTTGATCTTTGACCATGAATGCGCCTTCGTCCACTTCGACCTGGGGAGATGACGAAACTGTGTTTGCTTATTGATCAGGTTGCTTGGCTGCATTCTTTGCTTGGAGAATTCGGTAATCCTTGATCTCATGGTTATTGCGCTTGCAATACCTACAAAACACATTCTTCTTCGTTTGTGGATTTAATGATTGTTCTTGACCCTGAGTTGACTTCTGATTCATTGTAGCCTTCTTGGAGCTTTTATGCTTCTGTCATTTAGAGCTTTTGTTGACATATAGAGCCTGAGGGGAGGAAGTAGACGGATTGTCTTGACTTTTTAGATTACCTTCTTGCAGCAACATAGTGGTAACTCTAGTAAGAGTTAAATCTGAGTGTGTCGATATGATCATCACCCAATTCTCATATGTAGAGGACAAGCTTGAAAGCAATGTCATAATTGCGTCTTGATCATCTATGATTGAGCGGCCATCTGTTGCAAGAGATTCTTAGACTGGTTAATGTGACTCTGAAGTGAATCACCAATGGACATTTTGAATGTGAAGAATTTCCATTGTAGATGTAATTTAGTAGTCACATCCCTCACGTCATATAGTGAGTTCAAAATGTCTCAAACGTCTCTTGATGTTTTAACTTCAGCTATGTGTCCAATATGTGTATATGATATATTGAGGATGATAAGTGCAAAAGCTTTACCATCCTTCGATTTCCACTTTGAGTCATCGTCTTCAGGTTTCACTTCTGTACCTATAACAACATCCCATAATTCGCTGGCGATTAGCAAGACCTTCATCTTAAATTTTCACAAATGATAATTGGATCCATTCAACTTGTCTGTGATAAGACCGACTTTACTTTGAGAATTCATCTGGAACTTAGTCTGTCGATTATATCGATGACACTAAGATGCAGTAATGCCGACAATAGGAAATTAATTCTCTGATACTGAAAGGTTGAAAAGAACTGAAGAGTTTGATATCAATTTGATATCGCGAAAGATATCAAGTATTAGAGCTTTGCTATGATATCATGTTGGAATCAGATAAAGAAGTACTGAAATAGCTCTGATACCATGTCAAAAAGTGGTCTGCAGAAGATAGGTCTAGCTCGAAAAGAAACGGATGAAAATAATTCATGTGTCTAGAAAGAAAACTTTTCGTGCATGGCGTAATAAACTATCTTCATCTTTCCAATGCATGACTACACTTATAAATTTCAAACAAGACAATAGTGATAGAAATCACGTTTGAACTTATAGTAACTAGCTTTGAAATTGCCAATACTACAATGATTATGTAGCCAAATAATTAAGCATCGAAAATTATCAGACAAATAATTTGTCATGAAGAACTCCAGAAAACGCACATATTTTGAGATGAAGCTGAACGCAATAAAGAATAGTATTGATTAAAAAAAAAACAAAAGTAAATGAGTACAATAAATTGCGCATCGAAGCTGCATACTCTATGCTATCTCTGAGCGGCTAAAATAAAAGTCTGAATTAATGAGCAATGCGGGAAGCTACTGAAAGACCTATTCTGGTCGTTTTTATCTCTGTCAGATCATCCTCTAATATATGATGACTTATAATATCTTCAATTGCTCATTTACATTTATAGCAACTGGAAGATCTTGCATTATTCTAGCATTGTTTAGATAGGACTCTTGGCTTATAGTAATCCTTTATCTGTGTGATCTCTGTGAATCTCCATACCGAGTAGGCAATGGACTGGGCCTAAATCAGTCATCTCAAATTATGATGAAAGCAGAGATTTGGTTTCTTGTAATAACTGATTTGAATGGCTGATAATTAAGGAATCATCAACATATAATGCTATTATAACATAGCTTGACCCTTTTTGTCTGAGATATACATTAGAGTCTACGGTAGTAACACCATGAATATCCGAATGCACAAGTTGAAAAGGCTTACTTGACCTTAATGTAGATCACTTGTAAGGTAACCTATGTGACTTTGATAAAGCATGTTGCTCACAAACATGATTCAAGCTTGTTAAAGAATTGGAAAGACCAAACACATTTTGCCTCTTTTCCATCATCTCCAATGACTTGTAGTTGAGATTCCCCAATCTTTTGTGCCATACCTCTTGCATTGACAATTGCTCTCTTGCCATACATATCCATTACAATAGAGGTGGTAATTTTAGTAGACACCATAACCAATATTATTATTGTCTAGACTTTATAGAACATTTTATGTTTCTCTTATCCCAATTCAAAAGACTAGGCCTATCATTCCAGAGGAATTTTTGGAATGTCTTAGCGATAGAGAAGGAGTCAGAAGGAGGAAGAAGCCATATAAAAAGAAAGTAAGTGAAGTAGGAGGAAATGATGTGCTTGAGTACAATGAGCCTTGCAAGAAAGAGGAGGTCAAAGAGTTCCAAGACAAAATTTTGGACTTGATTCTATCGATAATCCAATTAAAGTGGTCTCTACTAGAAAGCGATTCTCCCAAAGGAAAACCAAGATATTTGAAGATGGTTCCATGAGGAAGATTGTTAAGGCCTAAATGTTGGCACCAATCGGGTGGAGCATCATGAGAGAGAATAATGATATTAGATTTTTGATAGTTAATCAAGGAGTCAGAGAAATCACAAAAACGAGCAAGCTCAAAAAGGAGAAGAGAAGTAGAATGGTGGTATGCATGCCAAATCATCAGCAAAGAGTCGGGGCCCAAGCGATATGCCATGGAAAATGAATGGCCGAAAGGAAGGGGAGGAAATGGGCTTATAAAAATGGAAAATAAGAGGTTCCATAGCGATAACAATGAGATAGAAGGAGAGAGTGCAGCCTTGTCTAATGCCACAAGAGACAGGGAAGGAAAGAGACAAAATACTTTAGAAAAGGATGGAAGATGAAGTAGAAGCAAAAAGAGCACTGGTTAGCTTAGTGATGTACTCAGGCAGTTTAAAAGAAGTGCAACAAGTAAGAAGATATTTCCAACTAATGTGGTATCGAAGTCAATCTTAAGCAGAAGAGGCTAGATAGCTAAACCATAGGGAGGAATTGATGGCAGACCAGACATTTAGGATGTTGTCAAAAAGGGACCTATCTTTGACAAAGCCGGCCTAGCTTTTCGAGATGTGGGGGTGACCAAAAGATTATGATGTATATCTAGATATGATACAATCTATTAGGATTGCACAGTCAACTTTAAAAAAGTGGACCAATAGGAGGGAAGACATTCAAACTTGCCAATCAAATTGCGGCCCTCCTTTTAGCACTTACTAATCAAGTTTGAAAGGGGAGAGTGGTGTATTGCTCTTTAAATCACTTGCCAAGGTTCAAAAAAAGGGCGGCAAATGAAAGGGCCAGGTAAAGGGACTTGCCGCTACTCTGGAATGGCCCTTAGGGTTTTGTCACATGGAGTGGGGGGTAAGTCCAAAAGGCCCAAATCCTCTACCTTGATTGGTGGAGCCACTCCAAGAGGCCTCTACCCCATTTTACAAGGGGTGAGAATTGCCTCTAAGTCACAATTAAAGGAGTCGCCAACTTGGGGTAACTTAAGATACTAAGGTTCGGCCCTTTCTCTCCCTTCCAATATTAATAGAAATGTCTTATCTAATTTGACTTAGACATCAAATGTCTTGGCCTCCAAATGGGCTTTGGCCTTGTCTTTGAACCTTGTGTATGCATGGTTTTGGTTGTCTTGTTAAGTGGTTCTAGTAAGTTGTGACTCTTCTAGATATTGTGACATGTGCCATTGACTTTTGCCCTCACTAAAGATTAGCATACATAGATTGAGGTGGTGAGGTTCTAGGGCCCTTATGCTAAAAAAGGTTTTGCTCTCCCATTCACCTTACAAGGGAGGAAGAGCTAAAAGAAACATGTCTTGCAACATGCAACGCCATTTTTTTTTAATGAATTTACGTTTTTGGAAGAACCTTGAGCTATTTAGTAGAGTTGGGAAGGTGCAAGCTAGAACCCTAACCACTGTGTAGCAACAGCCAAGTAGGCTTGCTCCAAATTTTTTTTCTGAAATGGCTTGATTCACGCTATTCTTACAAAATAAATAAATAAAATGTGTTGAGATTGTAGCCTTCATAGATGTACATTATAGAAAACATAAAAATTGCCAAATGTATCATGTACTAATAAAATCTAAACCATGGAAAAATAACATTGTACATTCTCACCTCTTTCAATTTGGGAGAGTGCTCAAGAAATCCAACAAGGCATAGAAATGGAATCTGCAGTATTTCTCAAAAATAGACATTAGAAAAGTTAAGACAATTTTTTATATAAGCACATGAACCCTTTCATAAGTAACAGTCCTTAGAAAATAGAGAAGCTTTAAAAATGCACGTCTTTTTGAGGATAACTCCAAAACAAATTTTAAGTTAAGACTGACTTGAACGTCTTAGCTGAGTTCTGACAATATAACAGTCCACTGCAGGTTTTGCTGTCAGCTTTCTAAAAGTAGGACTATACATTAATGCATTTATTCACTATGTAGTATGCATTATGCAAGCAGGAGCAGGCTAAAGTTCGCTAAACCACTATAGTAGTTGTCAGTATCCACCAGGATTATTTGTTTCACAAAGGTGGAGACTGGAGAGAGCGTTTAGAGACTCTGATGGGTTGAGGCTCCAAAGATTACAAAAATTTACAGCTCAAGTGCCAGAACTTAGAAGACGTGGGCAGTAAATTTTCAGTTGAAGTTGGTGAGAGTTCATGTCATGGCAATGAATGACCATTGAAGAGAGACAGACAGATCACACCAGCACTGCTACAGCCTCCGCAGTCCAGACGTCAGTGATTTACGAAGTTCGAACCCATCTGCTTTTTTCCTCGTCAGGAGAGTCGACGACTCGACTCTGTGCAGAATCCAGCTCCGACTCTAGAGCCCAAGAAGAAATTTCGTTGTATTTATTTCTCTGATTTTGTTTCTATCTTGATCATGGACGTACCTGATTGGTTCAAGTAGCATGAATGCTAGATGCTACCATTTCATGGACAGAATGTACATGAACTTTAGTGGGACCAGTATCCTCATAGTAGTACTAGTCCAATCAATTGAGCCTTGAGGGATATATTAAAAAACTGTAGTATCGTACTTGACATCTGCCTCAGCGACTGAAACACTCCTGGGGGCACATTTCCGAAAGAATTCGAGAAGTGAAGTGTTGATCATCTGCAGCAAGTTGTAAACACGAGCACATCGTACACCCAATGTGATCTGCAGCCAAGAAGCCAAGACAAAACACAAAGTTTCTGCTTATTTGCTAGACGAAGTGCTAACTCTCCAAAACACTCACTAACCTTCTTCTAGCCAATGATATCCATAATTTACTGATGTACAGCTGTCTCCACAGAAAAGCTGATCCTCATTGATTGTCTCTCTAGATCCTTATTAGCAGCAAGGATCAGATCCAGCCTTGGTTGCTTCTGGTAGATGTGGCAGATTGGCCTCTGAAAATGTCATTGATGATCACTCTTCTGTGCAGCTATTGTGCTACATTGATATCTTTGCATTTCACAACATTCCATCTACTTTATTGAGCTGATTCAGTTCACACCGATTCTTAGATTAATATTTCATAGCTTATTGTGGCCCCAATGCGAGTTAATCTTTTAAGTTAGTTATGTCACATGGTCTCGAGCCCGACCATTCCTCATAAATGAGTTGGTCAAAAAACTAGTTATCAGATCTAGGACAACAATAAAATTTTTACTTAAGCATTAGCATTGCATTCTGGAGGTTGTGGGATCATCTTAGACATTACTTCGTGGTAGATGTTGAAACTTACTCTCAAAAACTAGAAAAGACATATGAATAGAATGGTTATAAGGAGATTCTATCGATAAAGGATCACCTTTTTGTTGAGAATATTACTGTGCACATAATTTAATTCTTCCAAGAAGAATGGTATCTTGTGATTGGGCAAATATTTTGTGATTTTGGCCATTGAATTTCAATATTGTCTATTTGAAGTAAGGACTCCATTGCAATGTTTTAACCATAAATTCCTCTTAGATTGTGTCCCAAAACAATCAATTTGTTGACAATTGAAGGGAAGGAGGAAAATTTTTATGATATAAACATCCATCGGTTCAAGGCGATATGCCAATCCCGAATGTTGTCCAAGAATTGGAATGATTTCTAAAAACAAAAAACCTTAGAATGGTTGGAAAATAGGTGTTAGATGACTTTTATACATTGTCAAGGTGGCTTTTTTCAAATCCTCTTTTACAAAGGACTGTGTTTTTCAGCACATTCTTTCATTTGGTGCAACTTGCTCTTGGAGCCTTTTCCCCTTTTGCAGAGGACTATGTTTCTCAATTCATTCTCTCATTTGGTGCAGCTTTGCTCCCCACACTGTAGTACTTGCTATTTTCTAGTGAGTGCGGACATTTGTTTCATCTTTCTTCGGACTTCCGGTCTTTTTGGCTATGCTGTGTTTTCCCTTCCTCTTATAGTTGTGGTCTTAGAGTCTGCTTTCTTCCTTGGCCACTCTAGGTCTTTTTGCTCCTGCCTTATGGCCTATCTCTCTCAAAAGTGTGGCAAGTGTTGGATTTCTATCCTCTCCATCCCTATCTCTATGCTAATCTAGATCCATTCACTAGCTATTCTAAATACTTGAAATGTCGCATACTCTACAGAAATACACTTTTTTTCTGACAGTCTGCAGAAATACAAATGAATCAATGACAATGTTTTTCCAATTGTTCAGATTAAATGGGGAGAATAGACCAGGGAGCCGGACCGGTTAGGCAAAGACAATACAGGTTAAATCCAAAGTATTCATTATTAGTGAAAGATGAATTAGATAAATGCATAAGAACGCGTATTATATATCTTGTTCTAAGCAGTGAATGGGTATCACCTATTGTGATAGTTCCCAAGAAGAAGACAGGTAAAATAAGGGTATGTCAAGATTTTAGAAAGTTAAATGCTGCCACAACAAAAGACTATCATCCATTACCATATACAGACATGATCCTAGACCAAATAGCTGGACATGAAAGATACAGTTTTTTAGACGGTTTTTTGGATACAATCAAGTCTTCATTAAGGAAGAATATAGATAAAAAACAACGTTTACCACTGATTGGAGGATGTACGCTTATACGTGTATGCCCTTCGGTTTGTGTAATGCGCCTGCTACTACATTTCAACGCATGATTACAAACATCTTTCAGAAAAATTTGAGAAAATTCTTAGAAATCTTTATGGATGACTTTTGTGTTTACTCATCCACTAGAGATCATTTAGATGCATTAGAAAATACTTTAAGACGATGTCAAGAGACATCTTTAAAATTGCATCCGTCCAAATGTTATTTTGGTATGGGAAGGCATTTTGTTAGGCCACAAAATTTCCAAAGATGGCAATCAAGCCGATATCAAAAAAGTTAAAATGATTTTAGAATTGAATGAACCAACCAATCTACGTGAGCTTAGGGGATTTTTAGGCCACCTAGGATACTATTGTAGGATAATAAAAGAGTATGCTATAGTAGTAGCTTCCTTAGCAGGTTTATTAAGAAAATCTGTTGGGTATCACTGGTCAAATGATCACCAGGACGCTTTCGCAAAATTAAAGCAGTCCTTAGCAGAAGCAACTGGAGTTAGACCTTCAGATTGGACTTCAAAATTTCATGTATATGTAGACACTTCATAGTTTGCAATTGGTGTAGTGCTTAGCCAAAATGATGATAAAAAAATTGATTATCCCATTTATTATGCTGGTAGACAACTAGCAGCATCCGAAAAAAATTATTCCTCTACAGAGCGGGAGGCATTAGGCATGATTTACTTAGTGAAAAAATTTAGGCATTATCTATTAGGATACCCTTTTGTTTTTCATGTAGACCATTATGCATTGAAGCATCTAGTAAATAAGCCCGACCTTTCATGACGGATAGCTAGATGGGTTCTATTATTAGATGAGTTTGATTATCAAGTAGAGCTAAAAAGGGGGGAGGACCACCATAACGCTGATTATATATCATGGGAACTAAAGAGCAATTTGAGCCAATATCATATGAATTTTCAGATAAGCATGTAATGGGCATTCAAGCAGAATTATCTATTTATGAAGATATTATTAATTTTTTACAAGATCAAATTTATCCTGATCATTTCAATAAGCAGCAGAAGACAATGCGAACAACCAAGTCAAGTACTAAGTGTTGTACATGTGTGCGCTGAACCGATATCCAGACATGATATTCAAACGTAACTTATATAAAAACACTTGTAAAACTGTAGACTATGTAAAGACACGAGAAAGTCCGCAGAACTGGATAAACAATGGATGAAGATTAAAATTGATTAGTCGATTGGTAAGAAGAAGAACAATCCAACATTCCCCCCTAATCTGAATCCTTGAATGCCTTGACCTTCAAACTTAGTTCTACACAGAATCTATGACTCCAAACTTAAAACTTTAGTAAAAACATCTACTGTCATATCTTGCGTTCTACAATACTGCAATCTGACCGCTTCGTTGAGAACTTTGCTTTTGACGAAATGATACTTTAGTTCAATGTGCTTAATCCTGGAATGAAATCTAGGGTTGGCTGATAAAGCGATGGCACTTTGATTATCACAAAATAATGGCGTCGAAGCATATTGATTCAGGCCGATATCTGAGAGTAAGTTCCTCAACCAAATTGCTTCCTTTGTAGCTTGAGAGACTACGATATACTCTGATTTAGCGGAAGATAGAGCTATTGAAGATTGCTTTGACTGTTCTAGGAAACTGGACCATTGTTGAGGAAGAATGTAAATCCAAAAGTAGATTTACGAGTGTCTACATCTCCTGCCCAACTTGCATCTGTGTAACCACTGAGTAAATTGAGTTTGTCATTGCTGACTGCTCCATAACAAATGCAAAAGTTCATAGTAGCTCGAAGATATTTCATGACTATGATAAGAGCCTTCCAATGTGTTATACAAGGATTAGTCATATACTGATTGAGAGAGTTGACTGCAAAAGCTATGTCTAGCCTGGTAAAGATCATGGCGTACATAAAAGATTCTATAATAGAATGGTAAGGATACTCACAAGTTTGCTATTTCTCATGAATTGTTTGGGGACACTGGTCCTTTGACAATTTGAGTCCTGGTTCCATTGGTGAGAGAGCTAACTTGCAATTCATCAGATTATATCTGACTAACATGTTGTAGATGTACCTCTGTTGTGTAATGTAGACCAACTTTTTTCGTCTTTGTGGATTTGTTTACCAAGGCAGAAATGAGCTTTGCGTCATGTCAAATTCGGAAGATAGCATTGTCTTGGCTTTATTTATCAATTTGCTACTGTTGCTAAAAAGCAATGTATCATCCACGTATAAAGTGATAATGATAAAAGATTGCTGCACTACTTTGAAGTAAACGTTCGAATATGAAGAGCTAGGTGTTAGGTATTGGTCCTTTGAAACCATGCTTTAGCAGATTGCTTCAAGCCATAAAGTGCCTTATGGAGTTTACACACGTGATTGTTTTTACCCTCGATAATATAACCTTTGGATTGCACCATGTGAATGTCTTCTTCGAGATTGAGGAACTAGAAAGTTCAAAGCATCAAGAGAATCTGATAGGTCGGCTACCTGGGGACTGCCCTTTCCTTTGAGGTTTTGAAACTGATCTTTGATGAAGATGACATCCCAGCTAGTGAATATCTTTGACTCGATGGGATCAAACAACTTGTAGGCTTGATATGAAGTACTGTAGCTAATGAAAACACACTTGATACTCTAGAAATCGAGCTTCTTCCTGAGATCACGAGGTATCCGCACAAAAGTAGTACATCCAAGAACTCGTAAGTTTGATAAAGAAGGTTTGGTAACTGTCCAAACTTCGAATGGTGTTTTGTCTGAGAGGCCTTTAGTAGAACATTTGTTTTGAATATAGGGTGCTATTGAAACAACTTCAGCCCAGAAGCACTTTGGAAGTGTTGCATGTGATAACATGCACTTTTTTTTATTCAACTAAGGTTTTGTTCTTTCTCTCAGCAAGACCATTTGACTAAGGCGAATAGGAAGTGATGTATTGTTGCTCAATATCGTTGTTAAGGCAATAGTCCTTGAATTCGTTGAAGATGTATTCTCCCCCGTTATTTGACCTCAGTGCTTTGATTTGTTTGCCAGTTTGATTCTCAGCATGCTCTTTGAATTGCCTGAATTTGATGAAAGCCTCTAATTTCTGTTTAATGGAATAAACAACTATTCTAGAGAATTCGCCAATAAAGGTAATAAAATACTTTGCATCTAGCAATGAAGGGGTTTGCATAGGTCCACATATATCTGTATGAACATCTAACAAATCTTTTGCTGCATGCATGTGGTTTGATCTAAAAGGAATTCTAGCTTGCTTTTCAAAGATGCAGCTATGATAGACAGGGAGATCGCCCTTACCAGAAGGATAGTCAAGATCAAGAACCATGGATTGTCTGGACATGTTCATAACATATGCATGATTCAAGTGTCCTAAGCGATGATGCCACAATAATGCTTTATTGACTAGAACAGAAGTTTTCAAGACTTGACTAGACTCGGAATAATAGTATTACAATCTATATAAGTAACCTTATTGTCTCTTGCCAAGTGCAAGGATCTTATTACTCTTATGAACTATTTTGCATTGATCAGATTCAAATTCTACCTTCTGACCTAAATCTGTAATTCTACTTACTAGTAACAGATTTGTAGAAAGTTTAGGAACATATAAGACCTTTGATAGTAATTTGAACTGACCATGCTGGAACTACAATCTTATAGTACCTTCACCTTCAATAGTGTGAGTACCATTGTCACCAAGATGAACAAATTTTCTCATGCTGTAAGGAGTGTAGGAGTTGAAGATTTGATGTTGATTGGTCATATGTTGCGTTGTTCCAAAATCCAGAAACCATGAATCATCCAAGAATGCGCTTTGATCTTTGGCTTTGAATGCGCCTTCATCCACTTCGACCTCATGAGATGATGAAACTATGTTTGCTTGTTGATCAGGTTGCTTGGCTGCATTCTTCGCTTGGAGAATTCGGCAATCCTTGATCTCATGGTTATTGCGCTTGAAATACCTGCAAAACATCTTCTTCTTCAATTGTGGATCTCATAACTGTGCTTGACTTTGAGTCTGTTTCTGATTTGTTGCAGCCTTCTTGGAGCTTTTTTGCTTCTGTCGCTTAGAGCCTTTGTTGACATATAGAGCTTGAGAGGAGAAAGTAGATGGAGTGTCTTGACTTCTTTAATTATCTTCTTGCAGCAACATAGTGATAACTCTAGTAAGAGTTAAATTTGTGTGTGTCGATATGATCATCACCCAGTTCTCATATGTAGAGGGCAAGCTTGAAAGCAATGTCATAATTGCGTCTTGATCGTCTATGACTGATCCGACAGCGGCCATCTGTTGCAAGAGATTCTTAAACTGGTTAATGTGACTATGAAGAGAATCACAAGTAGACATCTTTAATGTGAAGAATTTCTTCATAGATGTAACTTTGTAGTTACATCTCTCACGTCATATAGTGAGTTCAAAATGTCCCAAACATCTTTTGACGTTTTAGCTTTAGGTATGTGTCCAATCTGTGTATATGATATATTGAGGATAATAAGCGCGAAAGTTTTACCATCCTTCGATTTTCAGTTTGAGTCGTCATCTTCAAGTTTTACTTTGTACTTGTAACAACATCCCATAAGTCATTGGCGATTAACAAGGTCTTCATCTTAAATTTCCACAAATGATAATTGGATCCATTCAGCTTGTCTGTGATAAGACCGACTTTACGCAGGCTTGAGAGAGAGAGCTAACTATTCAAATGCTTGATCATAACTTGAACTTCTGATGATGATGATGATGATAAAACTATATGAATATAAACAACTATTTATACTAAGAAATTAGATCGTGAATTGTGATCGCCGGTTGGTTGGTGATCCGTTGGCATCCATCCGGTCCTTGTCATTGATTGTTGATAAGTGGTGAAATTGGTTGTCAATGTTCTGTTTGCATAAATGAACCTAAACTGTAGCTCTGTAGAAATGAACTAAAACAGTCGCAAGCGACACTGTCGGGTTTTTCGTGAAAAATGAAAGAAAGAAGAAGGTGCCCTTAAATCTCATTTAGGGTTGCGCTATGCTTTTCCAGAGTCATTTTCTTAACATTTGAGGCTCTTTGGAAAAAGTGATAAAATGCGACACTGTGATTTTACACAAGATTTCTGTCACGCGAAAAATGCGAAAAAGGAGACACTGCATTTTTCAACGGGATTCATGACAAGTGAAAAAGGCAAAACAGGTGACACTGTCGTAAACTCTGTGTAATTCTGCAAACTATGTAAAAACACTTTTAAAACTGTAGACTGTGTAAAGACATGGGAAAATCCACAGAACTGGATAAACAATGGATGAAGATTAAAATCGATTAGTCAATTGGTAAGAAGGAGAATAATCTAACAAGGTGGATCTTCATCAACATCTCAAGTTGGAGAGGAGGCTATGTTCATGAAGGGAAAATTCAAGAGCAAAGGCAAAAGTAAGTGGTCTAAAGGAAAAAATCAAGTGGATGCTTTTTCAAATGGCAAAAAGAAGGATAGATCAAAGCTCAAGTGCTTCTATTGTGGGATCAAAGGACATTTTGCAAGTGAGTGCTACAGAAGAAGAGAGATCAAGGAGACAAGCAAGGTAATCTTACTCTTGATAAGGATGGTTTGGATGTTCAAGATGCAAATGATGATGCTTTTGTGATGTCTTCATGTATGCTTGCTAATGATGGAGATCTAGATCCATGGTGGATTGATAGTGGAGCAAGTTCACACATGACTTTTCAAAAAGAGTACTTCACTTCTTTGTTGGCATATGAAGATTACAAGAGGGTCATCTACATGGCCAATGATGGTGAGTGTGCAATCAAAGGGATTGACAAAATTCCTATTTCTCTCTCTATAAATAGGAATGTCCATTTGGAGGATGTTTTGTTCATTCCATCTATTACCAAGAATTTGCTTAGTGTGAGTCAATTGCTAAGTAAAGGCCTCAAAGTTGAAGTTTGATGGAGATGGTTGTATGATCATAAAGAAGGATATCTTGATTGCAAAAGGTGAAAGGCAAGGGAAGTTGTTCAAACTAGATGATTTTGTTATTGCTAACCAAGTTGGATGTGTTTCAAGAGAGCAAATACCTATTCAAGAGGTTTGGCATAAAAGGATGGGACAACCTCAACTTCAAGTCATTGAGGTAATGGCTAGGAAGCAAGTTGTGATAGGTCTTCCAAGCTCCTTAAAAAATATCAATCATGTTTGTGAGTCTTGTGCCCATTAATTCATCGGATTCCACTTGACATGGTCCTTACATGTGAAAATTGGTGGCGTTTTCCTAATTGTGAATGCTCCTCAATTGACAATGATTAAGATTCTTTTGATGCTACAAATATAGTGTGTTAAAAGATATAGTAAGCAAGTCAATCCCATGTAGTGTGCTGAAAAATATCATGGGTGACAACCATGCACTAAGCAATTTTTCTAAAAGTGTATGGGCTTTGAGCCAAATTCACAACTATAAAAATGTATTTTCAACACTTTGCAATATCGTTAAGGCATAAAACCAAATATTTGTGATTATGTTATTCAAAATTTTAATTTGAACAACATCCAACAATAATAAGCACTAGACATTCATTACTTAAATGATAGTGCAAAAAAAACATTAAGTGGCATGATTATTCAAGATCTTAATGCTAGAAACTTCTAACTTGATTATTTTTGGATATTCCATGTCACATCTTGGTATGATTGGTGCTCCATGACCTTTAGACACTCGTACATTGTAATTTATGTATTTAGGTGTCTCTTGGATATGTGTCACATGTTATGTAAGTTAATTCTTGTGGCTTGTAGTAACAAGTGTCCATGTCCATGTCCCTCCCATTGTTGAGATTATTATTACATCTCATATTTCCATTTAAGGTCAATTATGTAATTGATAACAATGTGAGGACCCAGCACTCCTATACTGACATGTGGAGCAGCACACTGAATGTGACAACTAATATGCATGCAAAGAGACTATTAGTTTGAACTCGAGTGAGGCTATTCAATGTGGGGTTGCATGGAATTATGCACAAGCGCCCTCTATAGGCTATATATATAGGTGCAAACATGCCCTCCTACTATTGAGAATTTCTTATTTGAATTCTTGTCTCCTCTCTCTCTTTAGGTACTCACATATTATTTGAAGACCTCCTCCAAGATCACTCATAGGATGCCGAAACAAGAGAAAACAATGGAAACCGATGGCGGCTCATACCTATCCAAGCAATCTAGATCAAAATAGATCTAGCCCCCAAGCTATTGACCAATAATAGCTCTATAGGGAGAGATGTCACACTAGAAACATGTAGCTACTCAATACCAAAGTCAAACTCTCTCCAAGGGAGGCTCATACGTATACTTATACCTTTCGACAAAGATTAGGGCTAATTCTAAAGCCTTAGTAGTATTTTGGTCATATATGTCATTTTTAGCTATTTTTCCTATATAGGAAATATTTAGTGTCAGTGTACCTTTTAGAGAGAAGAGAGAGAGTCATTTTCCTCATCCATAAATAGTAGAAAATGCGTGGACAAACAGGTTGGACAAAATTATTGTATTGTTGAGAGAGATCAATAGATCATTGTCATAGTTTCTTCCTCCATTGTGAGCATTGCTTTGTGTATTGTCTTCAAACTCTTGTGTATGATCTTAGATGCTATCCAAAAGTGGTAGGGTGCATAACTAACTTGATTAACTCGTCCACTACAACCCAAATAGAATCATTTTTCCGTTGGGTCCTTGGAAGTCCAACTACAAAGTCCTTAAATGTACTCAATGAATGCAATAAACCACCATCCTTGAGGCATTAGCATTAGCTACTTGATAGGGCTTGCATTTAATAACGTTTTTGAATTTTGGCCAATAAAACTCTCTTGTATGTCATAACATTTAAGCAAAATTTTATGTTTGAGCTCACCGTCCTCTAGCATACAAACCTTCCCATTCTAAAACAATCCCATCTTGAATAGTGTACTATTGCACAATCTTCTTACCTTTCTTAGCTAGCTAAGATCCCCGCAAACTTGTCCCAATACTATCCTCATTTCTTCTAATTAGAAAATGTTCCAAATTCGACCAAAATGAAAATCACTATAATAATGTAGACAAAATTTGCACTCTGATAATAATTGGAAATGTGAATACAAGAGTGTGAAGCTGGGCGCAAATCAGTGGACACAAATACCAAGCTTCAGCTGAAATTGTTGATGCCTGAAAACTAGAATCCTGGAATAACAGCAATACTAACTAACTGATTCTAAACTTATTTAACCACTAATCATTGTTACAAAATAATCCATGTACATTGTTACAAAAGATGTCTGGCAAGGCATTGACTTCATGGGATTTTAGCTGATTAGTGCATTGGATGCCTCAGTTAATCTATTTATAGTCCCGTAGAATGTAGCCGTTGTTGTAACAGTATGTGGGTTGGATTTCTGGTTAACAGTATTGAAATCTACAAAGACTCAGAAAATATGCACTAACTCCAAAATTACAATGATTCAAAAAATTATGGATTTTCCAAGTTCATCTTGTATCGAAAAATTCTAACTTTTGGGGTTGAAAAATTAACTAAGGGTCACAATTTATACACTAGGTCGTATTTAAACAAAGGGTCAGATTTATTAGACCCGATCCGATCCAGGGTCGAAGACACCCAGATAAATTAGACCTGATCTGATCTAACGATCCAGGGTCAAAGATGCTCGAATATTTTTCACCTCGATTTGATCCGATCCAAGGTCGAAATATCATACTTTGATGGGAATGACATTGGGTTGAAAATAGGCTTGGGTCGGAAAAATTCAATCAGTCTTCTTCTGTACAAAAGTTTGAGCTTTTTTTTTTTGTTGTTGTTTTCAAGGATAAATATAAACCAGATTTTTCCAAGATGCTCATTACCTAATGGAATTGGGCTTGAGCATAGAATTCCAACACTCCCCCTTAATGTGGATCTTGGAAAGATTCAATCTTCAGATTTAGCTTATTGTCAAGTCTAAGGTAGTGCTCCTTGGTGAAGTAATTTGTTGCCATAGACTCTGTCCTACAGTAAACCAAAGAAATTACCCTCGTGCTTTGGTTGCCACAATAGATGGATGTTGAATGTGACTAGAAAAATTCGATATTTGCAAGTAGCTTTGTCAGCCAAATTGTCTCCTTGGTAGCATTAACGGCAGCTGTAAAATTCAATTTTGTGGAGAATGATGCTTTTGAGGTCTGTTTTTGGTTGTGAGAGATTGGGCCTTGATTGTATAGAAACACAAATTTAGAAGTTGATATTCTAGTGTTGAAGTCTTCTGCCCACTCTGCATCTATGTAGCCTTTGAGAATGTTGGCTGATGGGTTAGATTTCTGTTGACTCATGGAAATCAATTTGCAAGGTCGGATTCAAAAAATGTATTCCAGTGCTAACATATATTTCAGATCCTTCATTGAGTTCAGATTGTTACTAAGTAATAAAACATCATCGACATAATGACTATTGATAATGGAAAGATCTGACATAGACTTGAGGTAAATATTCGAGTCTGTCGAGTTTGGATAGAAACCATTCTCATTTTGAATTGCAAGTTTGGTGTCATCTTTTGATTTGACATTTGCTGAATACAACTGGAATTTAAATGGCCTAATCTGTAATGCCAAAGCATATCAGATGATTCAGAAGTATTTGTTCCGAGACTTGTCAAAAATGGTGCAGCCTTGTGTGTCAAATTCAACATTCCGACCCAAATATGTGATTCTACTAACTGAGAGCAGATTTTCGGTTAGGTTTGGAATATGTAAAACACTGGACAACAACCTAATATCACCTTTCTAGAATCTGACCCTAAATGTTCCTTCACCTTCAATGGAGTGGGATGAGTTGTCTCCAAGTTGCACAATTCTAGAATGAGTGAAGGGCTTGTAGCTTTGGAACCAGTCCCGATGGTGAGTCATGTGTTGTGTTGCTCCGAAGTCTCTTGCAAATTTTTGACCTTGGTCGAGAAGGCAGCTTCATCTTCCTCTTCATGTTGGATCGAGTAATTGGTTGAGGCAGCATTTGCTTGTTGTTGGAACTGCATCTTCTTTTCATTGTTGTACTTGAGTGTTCTGCAGTCCTTGATGAGATGACTAGTCCTTTTACAGTATTTGCAGGATAGGTTTTACTTTTGTTGGAATGATAAAAGAAAATTTGAATTTGACCATGAGCCAAAATTTGACCCTGAGTAAAAATTCGACCCAGAGTCAAAATTCGATCCAGACTGCAAGTTGCTCTTTCTATTTGGAAAATCTAACTTTGGAAATCTCTTCTGATTTTTTATTTTTGTTTGTGTGCAGAGCAATGGAGTTTGATCCTGAGCCTGAGGAGGTCGCATTCCTTCAGATCTCCTCTTGTAACAGCATAGAAATGACTCTTGATAGAGTGAGATGTCGCTGGGTCGAAATAGCCATGACCCGTGTTTCATAGGCTTCAGGGAGACTCGATAAAAGAATCATTACAACATTTGAATCTTCAATGTTCGATCCTATTGCAGTCATTTGCTCCATAAGGTTTTTGAATGTGTTATGGTTGGAAATGGTGTCTACATCAGACATTCTAAGTGTGAAAAATTTCTTCCTCAGATGTAGTTTGGAAGTGACATCTCTAATGTCATAGAGAGTTGTTAGGATGTCCCAAGCATCCTTAGCAGTCTGTGTAGATCGGACATGACTTATTTGGGAGTCTCTGACATTCAGAGTGATTAAGGCAAAAGCCTTGACATCTCATTGCCTCCATTTGGTGATGCTAGTTGCATCAGCCTCTGGCTTGATTTTGGTACCATCAACTATGTCCCACAGTTCCTTGGCTAGTAAAATGACCTTCATCTTGAACTTCCAGAGATGGTAGTTCTCTCCATCAAGCTTGTCAATTAGATAGGAACTAGAAGTAGAATCCATTATGGTACTGTAGCGATATCGTTGGTAGAAACAACATTAGCGGAATATTGTTGGCTGCGCACTTGCTGATATGAAGTCTTGGTAGAAACAAGACTGAATCCGCAATGGAAACGCAGATTATTGAGCCACCCGCTTTGATACCATGTCATAAATCTGTAGGATCAGAGAGCTGAGCTCTGATATCTTTTTTTGTTGTTTTCAAGGATAGATATAAACAAGAATTTTCCAAGATGCTCATTACCTAATGGAATTGGGCTTGAGCATAGAATTCCAACAAGATATAGATATGTAGAAATATGAGTGAAAGATAACTTGATTAGAGCTACCTCTTATATAATGGATTTCATGATCGAATTCTTGCATCAATTCAGTCCATCGGGCTTTCCTACCCCGAAGATCATGTTCATTACAAAAATACTTGAGAGGTTGGTGATCCATAGACATTTTACTATCATTCAATTAGTGTATCCAGCTTTTAAGTGCATGGATAACAACAAATAATTTATTATCCTATGTCGTATAACGCAATTGAGGATATGTGAATTTTTTGTTTTCAAATGCTAGTGGCCTATCATTTTGTAATAGAATTGCTCCAATTGTAGTATCACTTGCGTTAGTTCTAATAATGTAAGGTTGAATTGAATTTGCAATTTGTTATATGGAAGTTGAAACAATCCAAGCTTTAAGTATTTCAAAATACTTATTTAGTTTCTCATTCCAAACAACAGATGCTCAATTATAAGCCTTTTGTCTTACCGAAATGTATAGCATGCTTTTAAGCTATATTTAGTGCTATTTCTATCAAATATATAAGAGCTGGACTTGGTTTTTGGTTTTTGTTTTTCATTTCTTGTAGTGTTATTGAATTTATTTACAGTTTGTAAAATGTGTTTAGTTACAGCATGAAGGTCTTTTGTCATGTTAATAAGGCTTTGGTTTTACTTAAGCACACTCTGATCCAAGCTTTTCCAAAGCACAGTTCCGTTTTGCTTTTGTTTTGGTATGTTTGTTTTACAAGATCTTCATGCTCAATAAAAGCCTATGAAGAGCCTGTGGTGCTGATTTTTATGCTAGATTTTTGGAAGAACTGAGCTGCTGATACTTCAAGCTTTATTGATGTTGTCCGAAATCAAATAATTTTTATGATGCTGCTAAAAGACTTTTGCTGTCCACACTGACCTCTACTGCAGAAATTTTTTCAATTCGTTGGACTGCAAAATTTGTTGAAGACAGTTTTGTCAAAGCATGCCATGATCAGGGACTGTAGCCCAATTTCATTCCATGATCATTCAATTCTTCAGTTTATGTGCTTGCGGGGTCGCTACGCAATTGAGGAGGGGGACATGTGGTGCCATGTTATTATCATTTATACTTTTTCTCGGCTTTTTCATGCTCAATTATAAGCCTTTTGTCTTACCGAAATGTATAGCATGCTTTTAAGATATATTTAGTGCTATTTCTATCAAATATATCTTTAGGGCACTATGGCTCTCTGTTACACTACCAAGCCTTTGTTCTCTACAAACTAATCTCATGCATGTCAAAGACCACTTTGCCCATACATGTGCTTATGGTTTGAAGGCACTTATTATTTGCTAAAAGCTCTATTTAATGAAGGCCTTGCCTACTATCGCAAAATCCTACTATTCATCATTGGAAAATGGCCAAAAGGGTACTTAGGTATATATCTTCAACCTATGATTATGGTTTGTTATAAAAAAGTGAAGATCTTTCTATTGTTGGCTATTCTGACTCAGATTTTGCTAGTGATAAAGTAGATTGAAAATCTACAAGTGCATATGTCATATATCTTGGGGAAAATTTAATTTCTTGGCTTTCCAAAAAGCAAGATACCATATCACTCTCATCTTGTGAAGCTGAATATAAGGCACTTACTACTACAACAAAAGAAGTGCGCTGGATCAAGAGGTTGCTTGTGGAGCTAAAGATTATCAAAGAAGATGATCTACCATTGATCATGTGTGACAATATTTCATCACAAGCCCTAGCCAACAATCCAATGCAAGGGCAATGACACATATGCCCTTCCTTCTACGGTTTCTCCTCTCGCAAGGGCACTATGCCATAGCAGTAGCAGTAGTTAGGGCAGCATTCTAAGCAGCGACTATCTATCGGATTCTTCCCAAGGCAGATTTCCAGCAGCGATGGTTTCTCTTCAGCGCCCATCTTCTAATCAGTTAGGGCTGCTTAAAGATCTCAAGCGACTCTTTCTGCGCGTCACCAGAGCATGGCCTTCCTCTATTGCAGATCTGGCAGCGGCAGTTTTCCATGGCTGTCACAAGTGCCAGTCAGCCCACCATCATTTCTCTGGTTCATTTCCTACAACGAAATGACAGTTGCAAGAGCAGCCATTTCCATTTCAAAGGCAGATTAGCGACTGTTTTCCACAGCCAGCACATTGCCACATCAATTTTCCACAAATAGCATGGCAGATTTTGTAGGACAGTGCCACCCTTCTTCAAACTAGATGGTTTTGAACGGTGCAGACCTCCAATAGAAGATATAACTTCTAAGCCCACTGTTACACGACAATTTCAATAGCAGATCTATAACTTTAGTGGCTGTTTTCAGACAGTTTTATGGAAGCCTTCAAGCATCTAAAGTGCCCTTCAACAAACCCAAATGTTTGTAGATCAGCCGACAACTAGTTCTCTATGGCAGCCATCTATTGGTCTGTGACCACATAAAAACACATGGCATAATCTCATTGGAGTTTCTTTTCATACAATTTGTTGACATCTTCAGAGCCTATAGAATCTATTAACTAATCCTTTTTTGTTTCTTTCTTCTTCTGCCTATCAGCAGAGACTGTGGGCACTTCTTGAGATTACCTTTCTTGTTTTAAGGCCCAAATTAGGCAGAAGGGGCAGATAATCATTGTAGTATTGTCCTGCCTGTCAAAGGACATATGGATGGGTCACTCTTGAACTGAATGCACATGCATAATCAACCAAAATGCAAGCCAATGCGTTCAACAAATGAACTACGTTACTGCTCAGTTGAACAACGATGGATTCCTACTTCTACTTTGTTTGCATAAATTCACAAAACAAAAAACAAAAACTAATTTATAGCATGTTAGAAGTCCAAGAATCAAGAAACCAACCAGTCTTTTGATTCTTGGACATCCAAGAACATCAAGAACTAGAATGTTAGAGAATATGCAAGATTTATGCCACATTTCTAGCCTATTTAGTTTACTTGAATGTTGGCTCCTACATTAATCCACAAGAAAACATGAAATCTAATCCACAACTAGGAAAGCAAGAAAACTAATCCACTCTAAATCCACAACCACACACAATATGAATGGAAGGGCATGATCATAGGGGCATCACTCAAGAAAACCATCATGATCAAGGAGCTTAGTGTAGCATCAAACTCATGGAATATCTTCTTATTAAGCATGGAGTAGATACAATGCAAAAAGCTCTTCTTCACAAAGAGGGAGTTTCTTAAATAAGCAAGAGAGCTCCTTAGGTGGCATCCTAGTGGAATTTTCACATTTCACAAATTACAAGTGGAATAATGCTCTCCACTAGAGGTCACCATAAAAAAAACTCTAGAGTAGCAAGTTTATCTTGGTTGTTGAGGGACAAGATAGTTCATTGTAAGCATTACCTACAACAATCATTTGGCCTTGTGAAATATGATTTATTGTCTAAGTTGAAACCTGGTTTATAGTGCACGGATCTTGTTCTTGGTCCTGTTTGATCTTAATATTGAGTTGATGGTTAATTTCTCCAAGATTCTGTTCTCCAAAAACTAGACTTCATGGTTGAACATTCTGAATCTTTTCTATGATGTTTCAAGTACTTTGTACAGATCCTGTGGCGATACTGGTTGCCTTCTATGAATATCTTTCGATAACCAGTTTGTCTCCACCTTCATTATGCCATTTCACTGAACATCACTGCTAAATCCTAATTTCCACCAATAATTACAGAATATCTCTTATATGTGCTCGCTTCTTGGGCAACGACACTTATATACTACATTCTACTGAACTTTCTAGTAAGTAGGCTACGACACCTATGTATGTTTGCAAATTGTGTAAAAACATGAGTAAAACTGGTTAATTGAATGGATGTAAATTAAAGATTGGATTATGAGGATAATAATCCAACACTCCCCCTTGTCAACTGCTCCATAACATATGCATTGGTCCATAAATTGAGGCTTCATGTTGGAGAGCATTGATAGGCTTACCTCAAATTGCAACATGGCTACAAATTGAGGCTTCATGTTGGAGAGCATTGATAGGCTTACCTCAAGCAACTATTCAATTTGGAAGGTGAGAATGGAGTCTCTTTTTGAGATGAATGAGTTGATGGATAATTTTGTAGGTGTGGAGGAGATACCTTTGGCACCTCAAGAATAATTGAGGTATGATAGCAAAGCAAAGAAAGCTCTTCATATGATCACGATGAATGTGACTAATGAACTTCTCAAGGAAGTTGGTAAGTGCACTACATCTAGTAAGGTTTGGTAAGTGCAATAAGGTTTGGGAAAACTTGAAGAATGTTTATGAGTCCAAGTCCACATCAAGGGTTCTAACCCTTAGGAGGAAAATCTTTCAAAGTTTACGAAAGAAGTGCTCATGCTTTTGTTTTGAGAATTAAAGTATTCAATGATGAGTTAGGATGTATTGATGAAAGCATTAAGGAGATAGAACTTGTTCAAGTGATTCTTAATGGCTTGTTGGATGATCATGCTAACCTTGTTCAAAGTTTTACTATTCAAAAGACATTTCCAAGTTTGGAGGACTTGCAGGAAATACTGGTGAATGAGGAGTTTAGGCTTCTATCAAGAGGAGGATCCACTTCCACATCTCAAGTTGGAGAGGAGGAGGCTATGTTCTCAAAGGGCAAGTTCAAGGAGTAAAAGGACATTTTGCTAATGAATATTTTAAGAAGAAAAGTGATGAAGGTAGCAATCAAATAAACTTTACTACTAATGATGAGGATCTAGGTGTTTGTGGTTCTCTTATGGTGTTTTCTTCAAGTCCAATATTAAGTGAAGGTGACAAAGATTCATGGAGGATTGACAATGGAGCTAGTTCACACATGACTTGTCACAAGGAATTCACATGGCCAATGGTGGTGAGTGTGTGATTGAAGGTATTGGTTCAATTCATATTTGTCTTTCTATTAATAGGAAATCAAAACTTGATGGTGTTCTTTACATTCCTTCACTTTCAAAGAATTTAATTACAAAGGAAGAAATCTTGGTTGCTAGGGGCAATAGACAAAGTGACGTTTCAAGCTTGATGATTTTGTTATGGCTAACAAAAAGGATGAATGGAAAAGAAGATTGGTCTCAAATTTCCAAAGTTCTCTTTTAGAATCAATAATATTGGTGGATCTTATGAAAAGTCTAACAAACTTTCTTATGTTAGATCTAGGTCAAGATCTAATATGCTTATTGGAGATGTTCAATTTTGTGCTGTCTTGGCTAGCTATGGGAATAATGATGGTTCTTCATGGAAAGTGCAAACATGCCAAAGATAAGAAAAGAGATAACTTCATCAATGGAGTTGATGAAGGTTCTTACTTGGTAAGGGTTGTTGCTGATGATTTCTTTAATCATGTGGAAATAAAAAATGATGCTAGGTGCATGCATGAAGGAAGTGGTTCTTCTACATTTTTTTTGTGATGAATCCAAGAAAGTCATTTGTGCAAGTATGACATCTTCATAAAGAGAGTAAGTCACATGGTTTTATCATGAGACTTGGTGAGGGAGATAGTCACAAGTCAAGAGGAAGAGAAGTATGTGAAGTGTTCAAAGTAGGATGTACTTTGAATGATGTCATTGTGAATGATAGTGAGGGAGAATCTTATTATATGATTCATTACGTAGCATGAAAGATAGGATTGGTTGCCAACTTTTGGGCTGATAGGTTGTCACAAAAGATGATTGGGCTCTCTCCATCTTGGTTTGTCTTCACCTTGAGGATCCATTTGCATCCAATAGCTTTCTTGTCCTTAGGAACTTCACCAATCTCCATGTTCCATTCTTCGTAAGAGCTTGATACTCCAGATCCATTGCTTGGATTCACTCCTCTTTGATCCTTGCTTCATCTACACATGTAGGTCCATCGAAAGAGGTTAGGAAAGCAACATAATTTCCAGAAACTACTTGCTTATCCTTTTCATCATATGTGAGCCTTGAAGGCATTTTCCCTTGTTTCTCCTTGTCTTTTGACTTGATGAAGGTCCATCATCATCACCATCTAAAGTAGGATTCTTTACATCAACATCAAGAATGCTAGGTCCATCCACATCATCATCAATAATTTTTTAAGACACTTTTGGAATGTTCCCCTCATAAAAAATGACATCTCTACCAACAATCACCTTGTTACTAGAAATAATGTAAACCTTGTAGGCTTTACTCACCTCACTATATCCAACAAATATACCTTTCCTTGAAGATAGATCCTCCTTGGTCCTATCATAATACAAAAAGATTAATCTACAGATCAAGAACAAGAAACAAGAAACTAACCTTTTAACAGCATACTAGTAATCCAAGAATCAAGAAACACCCATCTCTTGATTCTTGGATAACACAAGTTGCTCATCACAAAAGGCCTTAAACTTGGTAGATGTGTATTGTCCACCATTGTCACTCCTTAAGCAATTGATCCATGTGGAAAATTGGTTCTCCCTTGCATTCTTGAACTTAACAAAGGCATCATACACTTCATCTTTGCTCTTTAGTAAATAGATCCAACAAAATCTACTTAATTCATCAATGAAAGTTACATACATCTTAGCTCCACTATTTAGTAATTCCATGAATATCCGAATGTACAACTTGAAAAGGCTTTGTAGATCTAGATGTAGATCTAGTATTAGGTAGTTTATGTGACTTTGAAAAAACACAAGACAAAAAATGATTGATGGTACTTAAGAAACTTGAAAGACCAATCACAACTTGCTTCCTAGCCATTACCTCCAATGACTTGAAGTTGAGGTGTCCCATCCATTTATGCCAAAACCTCTTGAATAGGTATTTGCTCTCTTGCAGCACATCCAACTTGGTTAGCAATAACACAAGCATCTAGTTTGAACAACTTCGCTTGTCTTTTACCTTTTGCAATCAAGATATCTTTCTTTTTGATCATACAAGCATCTCCATCAAACTCAACTTTGAGGCCTTTACTTAGTAATTGACTCACACTAAGTAAATTCTTGGTCATAGATGGAATGAACAACATTCGTATTTGTAGAGTCGAGAAATAAAAATTATGCCAATCCCTTTGATTGCACACTCACCATCATTGGCCGTGTAGATCACCTTCTTTTCATCTCCATATGCCAACAAAGAAGTGAAGTACTCTTTGTAAAAAGTCATGTGTGAACTTGCTCCACTATCAATCCACCATGGATCTAGATCTCCATCATTAGCAAGCATACATGAAGACATCACAAAGGCATCATCATTTGCATCTTGAACATCCAAACCATCCTCATCAAGAGTAAGATTAACTTGCTTGTCTCTGTTGGATTATTCGTCTTCCTAGAAATCGACTAATCGATTTTGATCTTCATCCAACTATTTATCCATTTCTGCAAATTTCCTGTGTTTTACACAATCTACAGAATTACAAGTATTTTTACATAGTTTGCAGAAATACATGGAGTTTGACAACAGTGTCATTTTTTCGCATTTTGTGCTTGTCAGAAATTTTGAGTAAAAATGCAATGTCACATTTTTTGCATTTTCAAAGTGCTCTAGAATTAAGGAAATGACTTTACTGAAGACCTTCATATTTTTTGCCCTTCGGAATTTTCTCTCACTTTGGCATTTTTGCTTTTCCTTGATGGCAGTTTACGTTCATTTCTACAAAGTGACAGTTGAAGAAACAAAGTGTTTCTGATTACAAAGCCTTGCTAGCTTTCAGTCCTTCACTCAACGAAGATGTTCACGAACTCGAACATATGAAGACATGAAACACGAAGAGTTTCGCGAACACGAAAGTCAACGGAGACTAAGATGAACGGTTTGCAAACATGAACAGTTCGCAAACACGAAGGATCCACAAACGAGATTCCTTTGCAGTCCAGCAAGAGAGAAAGGCAGACGAGGTAAACGAAACCAACGGTGGAAACCAAATCCGTTATGTCCTCACACTCCTAGGAGTACCACCAGAGACCACACAAGTACCCAGAAGTACAGAGATCTGACCTGATGGCATGACGTCAGTAGATACTTCCTAGGTTGTGGCTAATCTGCCACTCTTGTAATTCTTTGGTTAGTTGTAGATGCTTAATCACTCTAATCTTAGATTTGCATAGAGAGACTGTACTTATTGCACTCTGACATCTCCTGTCCATTTAACGTGATCTCAGTAGGAGGTTCAAAATACTATATAACCTTCATTGATGATTATAGCAAGTTTTCTAGAGTGTATTTTATTCAGAATAAATCTGAAGCACTCGATAAATTCACAGAATATGTGAATTGGATTGAGAGATACAGATCAAGGTGGCGAATATATCTCGAATCGCTTCACTGTCTTAAGTCTAAGCTGAAATGCTTTTATTGTGAAATCAAAGGGCATTTTGCAAATGAATGTTTGAAGAAGCAAAGAGATGAAGGTAGCAAGCAAATCAACTTTACTACTAATGATGAGGATCTAGGTGGTGGTGATTCTCTTTTGATGTGTTCTTCAAGTCCAATATCAAGTGAAGGTGACAAAGATTCATGCTGGATTGATAGTGGAGCTAGTTCACACATGACTAGTCACAAGGAGTTCTTTCCTTCTTTGGTCACTTATGATAGAGCCAAGAAAGCAATTCACATGGCCAATGGTGGTGAGTGTGTGATTGAAGGTATTGGTTCAATTCCTATTTGTCTTTCTACTAATAGGAAAGCAAGACTTGATGGTGTTCTTTACATTCCTTCACTTTCAAAGAATCTGCTAAGTGTTGGTCAAATGATAGAGAAAGGGTACATGGTAAATTTTGGTGGCGATGCTTGCTTCATTACAAAGGAAGAAATCTTGGTTGCTAGGGGCAATAGACAAGGTAGAATTTTCAGGCTTGATGCTTTTGTTATGGCTAACAAAAAGGATGGAATGGAAAAGGAGATTGGTCTTAACTTTCCAAAGTTACCTTTTAGCGTCAATAAGATTGGTGGATCTTATGCAAAGTCTAAAAAGCTTTCTTATGGTAGATCTAGATCAAGATCTAATATGTTTCTTGGACATGTTCATCTTTGTGCTAACTTGGCTAGTCTTGAGGATAATGATGGTGTTTCAATGATTCTTCATGGCAAGTGAAAGCATGAAAAAGGTAAGGAAAGGGCTAACTTCATCAATCGAGGTGAAGGTTCTCCCTTGAAAAAGATTGTTGTTAATGACTTCTTTAATCATATGTCAAAAGATGTTGCTAGGTGCATTGATGAAGGAGATGGTTCTTATACATTGTTTTGTGATGAGTCCAAGAAGGTCATTTTTGCAACAAGTGGAGTCACATGTCTTCATAAAGAGAGTAGACCAAATGGTTCTATCAAGAGACTTGGTGAGGGAGACAGTCACAAGTCAAGAAGAAGAGAAGTATGTGAAGAGTTCAAAGTAGGATGTACTTTGAATGATGCCATTGTGAATGATAGTGAGGAAGAATCATTATCATATGAGTCATTACCTAAATCATTGAGTAGAAGTTCTTGTTTGAAAAAAGAGAGTACTTCAATCATCCTTATGTTGAAGGTACTAATCATTTTTTTCATGGCTTCTAATGTTTTTGAGATTTCTACTTCTTATGATGCAATCATTAAGAGGGAGTCTTATGGAGGAAAGAGCAATGGAAGATTGGTTTTTGGGAAGATCCAAGGCATGGATCTCACATCTCTTCATCAATTCAAAGGATTCTATGATTGTAAATTGATCACTCATGATCAAGATGGCAAAAGGTTGGTTGGAGAAGACTACATGGAACAAATCAAGAGGCAATTTCTTCAAGGCAAGGGAAATCTTATTGGTGAGCTTATTGAGGTTTGTTATGGACTCAATAAGGCTGGATTTATTAGGTTTGATACTCATCTTCACCTACTCTACTTCATGTTGGATGGAAAGTTTGGAATCTATCTTTTGATTTATGATGGTGGCATTGATGACATTGCTTTCACTAATCTTTATGGAAGATCAAGATCAAGCGTTGATGAGATCTTGTTGGATCTAGATTATATTTTTGAAAGGGAGTATTTCCAGAGGTTTAGGTCTGAAGATATTCATATCTTTGATGTCTTCAAGAGAAAGGTAAGCAAGTGGAAGTGACTCACTTTGCTTTACTCACATGTTTTGGAGAATCTTCTTGTGTAGATGATGCTATGCAAGTGGATATTGGTTCTCATACTGGAAAAGCAAATAATGGATTTAGAAAACAAAGTTTGTTCAATGACTTTGATGGTCAAGAGGAGGATCAAGAGGTTGGTCTCAAAGGGCTTCAACACAAAAGGAAAGGTGGCAATTTGGAGCTAGTCAAGAGCATCAAAGGAAGGTCGATTGGCAAAGATGTTATGGATCTATTTTTACAGGTGTTTGAAGAGTCAATTAAGGTCAAAGGAGCAGCAAGGAAGTGTTTTTCAAGTTTACTTTACTTGTTCTATCTCATGTTTGAGCTATTTCATATGGATGTGTGCAAATTGTTAAGATATGGACAAACTAGCTACATTGTCTTGCAATATCTTATCGTTGGAGTTGTACTAGAATTCTTGGCTGGTTTTGCTGATGGAAATGAAGCTATTGGAGGTTCATTATATCACTCATTCATGATCAAGCTCTCAAGTGTTGAGCTACTTGGTGCCAATGTTTGGAGATTGTCAATTTCTGGTGAATTCATGGTCATTTTCTTGTGTCAAGTAGATCTTGAAGATGGACTACTGCAACCTACTTGGTTTATGGAGTCATGTGGTGCTGGATTTGCATCATTTATGTACTCACCTACTCATGGATTTCCAAGGTTTGATGATTTCTTGTGGCAAGATGGAGATGGAGGCTCATTCATGGAGTTTTATGGTGGAGACATATCAAGAAAGGACAAAGTTGGAGGAGACAAGCAAGCAAATGGTCATCATTCACATTTATTGTTTGGTTGCTGTAATTTTCCAGAGATTTCAAAGTTTGAAACATAGAGGAATCATTTCATTCACATTCTATTTGGTTTTTCATGTTCTAGTTATATCTTGATGTGTAAAATTGATGTAAGAAATAGTGAAGCATCCAATTTGGACACTATTCTTTATATCAATTATGAAAGATACTTTAGAACCTTAGAAAGGAGATCTATACTTAGGATGGAGATCATTCTAAAGTTGGATCAAAGTTCTATTGTCAAAACTATGCCAAAACTAGTTGAAGAGGGAGTGTGAGAGATTTCAACTAGTTTAGTCTAGTTTAGTCATATTTTGGTAGATTGTCAATAAGAGGCCAAAACTCATTTTAGACTTAGAAATAAACTATTTGAAGTTATATTAGGTTAAAATACATTCAATAAACACTTTTTGAAAGTGTGGGAAAGTTGGTAGTCGAGTTTGAGAGAGATTCAAATTTGAACTTTGGGTACATTGAATCTAGACCCAAGAATAGTAAGATTTACATTTTGGAGGGAAAGCCAAGTGGCCAAATAGGATTTGAAAACTCTATAAAAGGATGTAACTCGTGGAGAGACACATCGTCTCTCTTCTATCTCTCTTCATCATTATACATGGTTCTCTTTGGGTTCTACTACTCATTGGTGCACTATCTTGGTGATATCTTGCAATCTTGTGTGTAGAATGCTCATATTTTGCTATTTTCGGTTTCACACATGTGACATATAGTAGGGTACTGTAATTTTATGGACAACAAACATATTTTATGTTTTGTTTCATGTTTGATCAGTATTTCTTAGAGTTTGCATCTCATTTGTATGTAGATGCTGATTTTTCTACGTTGGCAGGATTGTTGGTTTGCTCCTTATTGTAACCAAAGATCAGGGACATGGATTAGATCTTGAATGATCTGAAATCCTTCACACCTCCCACTTCCCAAATTAATGTAGGTAGACACAAAGCATGCTCAACGAATTTTCAACATCTTGGATCCCACTGCTCCCAAGCTAAGTTCGACCTATTCTGAATTTGTGGATAAAAGTTGTAGCACTTGCATATGTGCTCCCAAGCTAGGTTAAACATATTCTAAATTTGTGGATAAAAGTGCTAACACTTGTATATGTGCTCATAGGCTTGCTTAAAAAAACCAAAAAAAAAAAAAAAAAACTTATGTGGCATGTATCTATCAATGTTGCTAGCAACTTGCACACCAATCTACTATTTCTTCTCACAAATTACCTCTATGAGAGTGATATGTGATTTCCTTCTATGTCGACTAAAAAAATAAAATACAGTAGGATTGTTTTCTAGTTCTTCTACTTCCAATTATTGCTCATAGGTAGCTTATTTTTTTCCAACATGGTATCAAAGCTAGATCATAGTGCTGGTAACTAATTCAAAGCGTCCATCTTTATTGCCAGACTTTCTATATCATATTTGTCTACTATGGATGCGTCATCTTTGAATTCTATCGAAAAGTTAGATGGCAACAACTATCACAAAGTTGTCAAAGGTACTGAGGTTAAGCCTATTGCAAATCCGACGGCCATTACTAAAGATGGGAAGGCCTTCGCCTTTATCACTCTCAATATCAAAGATAATCATATTAGTCATATTCGAAGCGCTCGAACTTCATTAGAAGCTTGGAATATTCTAAGCACTCTCTATGACATTAGAGACGTGACTACCAAACTTCATCTAAGAAAAAAGTTTTTCTCATTGAAAATGGTTGAGGCAGATTCGATTACGAATCACTTGAACAACTTCAAAAATCTTCTTGAGAAGATGTCTGCAAATGGCACATAAATCAACGATGTAGATGTCGTCATGACTCTCATGTCGAGCCTTCCTAACACCTACAAAAATTGGGTAATCATTATTTCTACTCAACAAGGCTTACATTAACACGAGTTTCATCTATGCTACTAGATAAATGAATCTTCATTCTATCATTCGACACCAGAATCAGAAGCTCTTTATACGAAGAAATTTGATAAGAAGAAAAAGCTGAAAAAAGTACGAAAGTCAAATAATAATTTGAATTCAAAACAAGACACAAATTCGACTTCAGCTTCATCGAAATCGAAATTGTTTTGTGTGATATTGCAAATGAGCTCAACATTTTTCTGAATTCTCAAATCAAAAAGCAACAGCAGGAGCAATCGCAACAGCAATATGCTAATTCAACAAAAGCTTCAAAAGACTTCGACAAAGAAGCTAATGAAGCAACATTTATGAACAATGAAGAACGACAAGATGTCGCTTTTTGGTATTTGGGCTCAAATGCTACGCAGTACATGACAAGCCCGTGAAATTGGTTTCACGAATACAATCAAGCTACGACTCAAAAGTGTGTCTCATCGCGCAATGGTAGTACTCACAATATTGATGGTACTGACACTGTCAAATTGCAATTTCAGGTTGGTACTACTGTCTTTCCAAATGTTCTTCATGTTTTGAATCTTACCAAAAATCTACTTTCTATTAGTAGAATCGATGATTTGGGCCATAAAGTCGAATTCGATTCTAATACTTGTTTGATATTAGACAAAAGCAGAAAGGTCCTTGCACTTGTAAAGAGGCAAGGTAATTTTTGATAGCTTACTCATTGCAATGCTTCGATTGTTCAAGTTCTATCTACTTCTACTTTGGAAGACAGAGATTTACTATGGCATTACATAATGGGTCATGTTAATTTTACTTGTCTTCAAAATATGTCAACGAAACAAATTGTTCAAGATCTCAATTGCAGCAATATTTTAGACCATACAGTTTGTCATAGTTGTATTCTAGCTAAGCATGCTAGAACTCCTTTCAAGTCTGATTCACAACACACATCCAAAGATGTGTTAGATATTGTGCACATCGACACATGTGAACCTGCAGACTCTCTTGATAGGGGGAGCAAAATACTTTATGGCCTTCATCGATGATTTATTCGAGGAGGACAATAGTCTATTTTTTGAAAAAAAAATAAGAAGCCTTTAAGTATTTTCAACAATTCAAGCATGAAATTGAGAATCAAACTTCCAAGAAAATCAAAGCAATTCAGACTGATGGTGGACGCGAATTCATTTATACTTAATTCAAAGACTATTGTAGAACTCATGGCATTTTTATGTGGTATACCACCAGCTATTTTCCACATTTGAATGGAGTGGTTGAATGTAAAAATCATACACTTGTCAAAAGTACAAAAAATATGATTCTACATGCAGGATTATCAAAGAACTTTTGGGCAAAAGCAAAATCAACAGCTGCATATCTTCATAATCGACTTACAAAAGCCTTAGTTGACAAAACACCTGAAGAGGCGTGGACATGTCCAAAACGTTCGGTAAGGCATCTTCGAACTTTCGATTGTATAGCTTTTGCACCCCCGTTATCTGACCTCAATGCTTTGATTCGTTTGCCAGTTTGATTTTCTACATGCTCTTTGAATTGTCTGAACTTGCACCATCGCATCAGAATCAGCAGTACTCTGGGTCAGCAAGAAGCAGACCATTGTAGCCCAGTCGTCATGCGAAGCAGAGTACGTAGCAGCAGCAAAGATGGCCAACGAAATAATATGGCTAAGGTAGTTCCTGGACGAATTGGGCAAAACAAGGAATGAGCCATTGGTCTTGCAGATGGACAACACCTCTGCGATACACCTGACAAAAGATTTTGTGTTCCACTCAAGAACGAAACACATTGCGATCAAGTATCACTTGATCAGAGATCTAATTGAAAGGAAGATGATGCAGACCACCTTCATTGGAACGAAAGATATGGTCACTGACATCTTCACTAAAGCTTTGGACAAAGGGCTCTTTGAGGGGCAAAGGAGCAGTCTTGGGATCATAAAGCTACAATGCTTTGAGAGGGAGCTGAAGAAACAAAATGTTTCTGATTACAAAGACTTGCTAGCTTTCAGTCCTTCACTCAACGAAGATGTTCGCGAACTCGAACATATGAAGACACAAAACACAAAGAGTTTTGTGAACACGAAAGTCAACAGAGACGAAGACGAACGGTTTGCGAACACGAAGGATCCACGAACGAGATTCCTTTGTGGTCCAGCAAGAGAGAAAGGCAGACGAGGTAAACAAAACCAACGATGGAAATGAAACCCGTTCTGTTCTCACGCTCCTAGGAGTACCACCAGAGATCACACAAGTATCCAGAAGTACAGAGATCTGACCTGATGGCATGACATCAGTAGATACTTCCTAGGCCGTGGCTAATCTACCACTCTTGTAATTCTTTGGTTAGTTGTAGATGCTTAATCACTCTAATCTTAGATTTGCACAGAGAGACCATACTTACTGAATTATACTCGACACATATCAGAATAGGATACATAGAGTGTAACTAAGAGAAAAAGAAGTAGTCTGATGCTAGTAAGCAATCAAGATGAACACAGACAAAAGCTCTGTTTGCATGCGAGAAGATAATTCTATCTAGGATCAGAAGATCCAATTGTTCGCTAGTGAAGCGAGACTACTACTCGTGAGAGAGCCGTGCTTCTCTCACGCCAACGCACTGCGTGGATTCGCATGCAATGCCCTGAAGAAATCAGAGAAAATCAATATAGATCATTTTTTTGGTTGTGTCTGATCTTGGATGTCGAATGCTTATGCTGTTTATTTTAATATATCTTTTCTTGTTCCCTTTGAATTTCGCACCTTGGTTGAAATGAAGCCGAATGCTATATTAATTTTATGAATGTAGATCAGTAGTACCTGACTACCCTCTGGAGGATTGTAGGAGTGTTTCAGCTGGCAGTGCCCAGCGAACGCATCTGAACTCCATCCGAATCTCGAAAGAGAGTCGCGAATGTTTCGTGAATTTTCTTCTCACGATTCTCATCATTCGTATTGGAGCACCGCTCGACTCCCAACAACAGTTTTGCTCATTTATGCAGACAAACTATTTATGGTGATTGACGTCGCTTATAAGGAATTAATTTCTGAGAAGGAACTAGATGAATGCCAGCGGACTCCAGCCAACTAGCAATCGCATTTGATAACCTAATTACTTAGTATAAATCAGTTGTTCATACATCTCATTATAATGTTGTGAATTGTGAAGGAGTTGAGTGCTATTACACAACGCTTCATGTGCTCTTATCAAGCAGTGTAGTTAGCTCTCTATCAAGCTTTCAATCTTGAACTCTCTTGAGCATTCTAGCTCATTCTTTAGAGTTTATTTTAGAGTAGCTATTGCGCTACTGCTTATTAGCAGAGTTGCTTATTTCAGACTTATTCTCAGTTACTTAGAGATAGCTTAGAGTGCGAGGTCTTGATCCGCTATTACTTGCGCTCATTTGCATCTGATTTGTTTTCTTACTGAATCAATCAAACTTCTTATTGCGTTCAGTATATGTTAAACTGTATGCATCTCTGTAATGTTTTGTAATTGAAAGAAATTGTCTGAGAATTCAATGTTTTATGTTTGGCTACGTAATCACTTAGTTTCTAGCAATTTCAAGGTTAGTTACTAAAAATTGAACATGATCTCCATCACTGCTGTTTTGTTCAATATTGATAGGCATAGTCATGCATTGGAAGTAGGAAGTTTTCACTATTCGATTACTCACCTATTTTCGACATGGTATTTGAGCATCTAATCTGGTATCGGAATATTTCTAGTCTCTTATTAGATTGATCCATCATAGTATCAGTGCTAGATCACGATATCAGAATAGTTATTACTACTCCCTTTAGCTGCACCGTCATGGTATCAGACTTGTGATCTCTATCAGGGCCTAATACTATCACGATATCAGAGTGCATAGCTCTAATACTTGATATCCTTCGTGAAATCAAATTGATATCATATTTTTCAATTCATATCATCTTTCTCAGTATCAAAGAATTGATTTTCTACTGTTGGCATTACTACATCTTAGCATCATCGATACAATCAACAAACTAAGTTCCAAATGGATTCTCAAAGTAAAGTCGGTCTTATCGTAGACAAGCTGAATGGATCCAATTATCATTTATGGAAATTTAAGATGAAGACCTTGCTAATCGCCAACGAGTTGTGGGATGTTGTTACAGATATTGTTGAAAAATGAAAAATCATCTATCTTGACTTTAGGCTTTGGCAAAGTTTATTCTATGTGTATGTAATATTCTATATTGCAAATGCCAAATTTGGCCTAGAAAAAACTCTAGCTACATGCTTTCTTGAGTCTAGTTGGTCATATACAATGTGCATATAGAATGTAGACATAGAAATGCCAAATGTGGGCTTGTATAAACTCGTGGCATATCACATGCAATGATTGTCAATGATCCAAAGTGACATGCAAGGCATGCACAAAGTGTATTGGACACATGCATAGTGATTTGGACAACTCTAGTTTAGAAATTGCCACTTGGTAAAAGTAGGTAGATATGCATGCATGTAAAGTGACAAATGTCACTAGTTTTTTAGTTGTCACTTTCAGATGTGGAAGAAAGTAGAAGAGAGGTGGTTCTACCTCGAGCTATTCCAATCTCCATAAATGTATGTGAGCTCTCTCATAATTTTTTTATGAAGAACCAAGCTTTGAAGCTATTCCATGTCAATTTGGATCTTTCACCTTATATGCTTGAATTTCTCTCTCTATCTCTAACTCGTGAAGAAGGCTATGCTAATGCATTAAATTCTTTGTACTTCTTCTCTTTTGATGTTGAAAGCAATCATTCTTTGATTTTTAGCATGCTAGATTGTGCTTTGGTCATAAATTCATGTACTAGATCTTGATATTCAATCTAGAGTCAGATTATGTACTAAACACAAAGCTTAACAAGATCATTCACACTTTAGGATTGTTCCCCACACGTGTGAACTTGCTGGATTTTCATCATGGTATCAGGGCCAAATTAAGCTTTGCATGCTATTATCATTGATTGTGTAGGGAATTTTGAGTACAATTCAAGCAAAAGGCTGTTTACCACTTTTCTTGAGAAGTGTTTGGATCAAAGAGGATAGAATCAAGATTTTCATATCAGAATTGACATTGTACGGAATTCTAGAATTTCGCATATGTGAAAATTAGGGATTTTCAGACCTCTTTATTTCCTTCATCTTAGGTCCAAAGACACTAATCTTATAGCTTGATGGAAAGCTTATAAGATGTCCTTTCCATTGCAATTGATATCAAAACAATCAGATCTGTCTATCAAGAGTTATAAGCTCTTAAAGAGGGTAGGGAGAGTTCCAAAATCCGAGTGACCACCAGATTTTGCTTGATTCACAATCCATTGTTTTGAGTAATCAATACAAGAAACTTGAGATCTAGACATAGTTTTGAGTTATTGAATACATTGAGCTTTTTTTAAATCAATAGTGTTGTCTTTTGAAGCATTTCACACGTGCCAAAAGTAGAACCAAAACTTGTCTATACCCTTATTTCATTTTGAGAGGTTGATCTAGAATATCTTGTTTTGGTAGAATATTTGAGATCTATCTCAAATTTAGTTACAAGGTTTCACATAGGATTTGGTAGTTCAACCTTGAAAATTCTTGTAGTGAAAGAGAGTATCAACATATAGTTTGTTTGGAACAAGCTCAAACATATAGTTGTCCATTAACAAGAAAAGTCTTCACAATTATGGCATCTGTGGGAGGATATCTCCAAGAAGAAAGTGAAAGACTAAGTACCTCCAATTATTCAATATGTAAGGTTAGGATGGAGTCTATTCTTATACTCCAGGATGTTATGGACATAGTACTTGGTATTGAGGAGGATCCTCAAGCACAACTTGAAATACCAAAGTTTAGAAAGAGAGCTGGGATGGGTCTACACTTCATTAAAATGAATGTCTCTAATGAGATTCTAAGAGAAATAGGATCTTGCACCACTGCTACAGAGGCTTGGGATGCACTTAAGTCTATTTATGAAGCTAAGAACACTTCAAAAATTCTCACTCTTAGAAATCAGATTTTTCAAAGTTTTCAAAGAAGTGAGGAGAGTGCATCAAATTATGCTCTAAGAGTACCACATGATGGACTGCAAAGAAAAGGCCACACCAATGATAGCTGGAGCCAAGCTCACGAAGCAGGATTGCCCAAAAACAGAAGAAGAAGAATAGAGGATGGCAGGTATACCCTACCAAAACTTGATCGGTAGTCTAATGTACTTGACAATTTGTACTAGACCCGATCTGGCTTTCTCTGTTTATGCCTTGAGCCAATTCTCTTCCAATCCTGGCATGGCACATTGGCAAATGGCAAAACGAATCCTACAGTATCTGAAAGGTACCCAGAATGTGGGATTAACCTACAGAGCTGAAAACGAAGAAAAAGGATTCGAGTTGCACCACTACAGTGATACAAGTTGGGCGAGCTGCATAGATGACAACAAGTCCATTACTGAAGGATGTACAATAGCGTGCGGAGCTGCAATCAGTTGGATATGCAAAAAGCAAATCTTGGTGGCTCAATCCTCTTGCGAAGCTGAATACGTCGCAGCTTCAAAGGTCGCGAATGAGGTAGTGTGGCTACAGATGATATTGGAGGCAATCGAGATACCACGAGAGGGGCCAAGCACGATGATGATGGACTCTCAGAGTGCCATCTATCTGTCCCAGAATCCTGTCTTCCATTCAAAGACGAAGCACATTCCTCTGAAGTACCATCATATATATTCGAGATTTGATCTCAAAAGGAGAGCTCCAGGTCCAGTTCATAAAATCAGAAAATATGATTGCAGATCTCCTCACAAAACCGCTCGACAAGCCACTCTTTACCAAACAAAGAGAGGCAATCGGATTAAATGAACAAAGCTGCAAGGTTCAAGAGGGAGTGCCAAAAATGGTGAAACGAAAGTTGAACGAGAACAATTCACGATAGTCAACGTGCCTTTGACTCAAAGCACGAACGATTCGCAAATCATTCGTGAATCGTAAACACACCTCCAGGACCGCAAACCGCAAAGGGGTGCAAAACAAAAAATTACAAAAGAGACGAAAAGAATGAAAGCAAACAGGAGATTACGAAACAAACAAAGAGAAATCTTTTGTGCTGCCAGCTGGCAGCTCAACAGGCTTGGAGTCATAGACTTCACGCCCAGCTGAAATGAGTGTCAACGACCGAGACTAACTAACTAGTTGATTGGCGTTAACTAGTCTTGTGATTCTACATTTAGCCATCTTGTAAACTCCACACTGTGGAGGTATAAACGATCCTCTCTGGATCATAAACTAATGTGAAAAATAATCTGAATAGAGAGATCTGTAAGAGAGAGAGAGAGAGAGAGAGAGAGAGAGAGAGAGAGAGAGAGAGAGAGAGAGAGAGAGAGAGAGAGGTAGCAAGTAGAGCAAAGAAATACTAGAAACTATAGATGTGCATGAAAGTCTGCCAACGAGCAGAACACAACGAAAGAGCAGAGTGCCATTCCACCAACGAGCAAGACATTGACGATCTCACTTTAAAAACTAAACTGATAATACAGTCGTTCTATTTTTGTGCATCTCCCTGTCTTGTGTTGTCATTTGTCTTGATTGCTAGAATAGAATGTGTTCTATGATGTGTAGTCGCGTGTCTGGGATCCTGTAAACAACTTCTGCGCAAAGAGAAAATTCAAAGACACAAAATTGTTCACAAATAAGAAGAAGAAGATGAAAAACAAAACAGTGTCGCTTCCGCGACATGGTATCAGAGCACACAGGTTATCACTACTGATATCCCAGTAGTGATTTTTCCAAACAATACAATATGGCTACAACAATCCAGACAAGAGTAGCAATCAATCTTGATGGCGCAAATTACAGAATCTGAAAATTCAAAATCAAAACACTTTTGAAGGGCGAAGGCATCTGGTCGGTGACCGAGCTCGCAGAGGTGGAGCCTCCAGAGGGAGACCCAAGGAGAGCTGAATGGATCAAAAAGGATGAGCGGGCAATGGCAATCATCGTTTCATCCATAAATGAAGATCTACTCATGCAGATTGAAGACTGCAAAAGCAGCCATGCAACGTGGGAAAGATTGAAGTAGAAGTATGAAGTGAGGAATGTAGCTTCAATCATGCACCTTCACAATCAGCTGCAATCCATACGGTGGGATGGCAACCAGTTGGATTAGCACATTGAGAATATCAGAACGATCTTCGCTCAACTCGCTACATCAAGATAGGAGCACCAGGTCCCAGCACCACAACAGCTAATGTACTTCATGAAATCTCTACTGACATCCTATCAGCCGCTGAGAATGCTCATACTGAGTCTACCAGATATGACATTCGACAAAGCAGTCAGTCTTGTCGCTGATGAGAGACTGATGAGAGACGAAGGAGAGGGAAGCAGTGATCAAGAGAAAGCTCTTTTCACGAAAGGAAAGAAGAAAAACAAAAACAAGCCAAGATTCGAGAAGACGAAGTCCTCGAATCAGCAATCTTCTTCCTGCGATCATTGCCACAAACCAGGCCATACGACCAATAAATGCTGGTTCAATCCAACAATACCTTGCATGCACTGCAAGAAGAAAGGACATTCTGCATATGATTGCAGATTCAACCCAAAAGGAAAGAACAAAACTGAAAAGGCAAACGTTGCAGAGTCATCTAAGGATGCAGAAAGAGGTGACGAATCTTTCATGATACTCGATGAAGCTTCAACAAGCTACTCTGAACACGACTACGATGTGGTCATCGATTCAGGAGCAATATCACACATAACCGGTAACAAGAAGATCTTGATCAACTTTCGCGAACTCGAAAATGATAGAGCAGTGATTCTAGGTGATGGAAGCAGACACGATATCAAAGGCATTGGAACTCTACAGCTGCGAACATTGTCAGGCCAAGCGGAGCTACCAGGAGCACTTTATGTGTCCTCACTCAAAAAAGATCTGTTATCTGTTTCCAAGATGGCAGATCTAGGCATTTGAGTTTTGTTCGACGACAACACTTGTTGTATGATCGAGAAGACGACAAACAAGTTGCTGACGGTCGGATGCAGAGAAGGAAACCTCTACCAGGCCAAAATAGTCAGCAACTCTGATAGCATATTGAATGCATCAAAAAATAAAAATCAGCTCTGGCATAAGAGAATGTATCATCTGAACATGCGGAGCCTGTATGACATGAGCAAAAAAGACATTGTCATAGGTCTCAAGATTTCAAAGCTTGAAACTACATTCTGCGAAGCTTGTTAGAAAGGCAAGCAACATCTGAATCCATTCACGCATGAGGAAAGAAGAGCCAAGGAAGTTCTTGAGCTCGTCCACTATGATGTCTATGGACCAATGAAGATGGATTTGCTCTCAAGTTCGAGATACTTTCTGACGTTCATAGATGATTACAGCCGGATGACCATGATCTACTACTTGAAGAAGAAATTCAAAGTATTTGATTCTTTCAAGAAGTTCGTGTCATTTGCAGAGCAACAACCTCGAAAAGGATACAGATCCTTAGATCTGACAACGGAGGTGAATACAAAAGCACAGAATTCTCAAGATTCTATGAAGAACAGGGGATAGAACACCAGTTCACTCCTGCATACACACCAGAATACAACGGTGTGGCAGAAAGAAAAAATAGAACACTAGCTGAAGCAGCCAGATCCATGATGGCACATGCTCAATTGCCAAGTCAATTCTGGGCTGAGGCAATAGCTGTAGTTGTACACTTGCAGAACAGATCTACAACGACAACGTTGGAAAATAAAACACCATACGAAATGGGGTCAGGCAGAAAGCCTGATCTGTCATACCTACGTGTGTTGGGATGTGCAGCATACAAGCACATTTCCAAAGAAAAAAAAACAAGCTCGATGACAAATCTGAACAAACAATCATGGTCAGCTACTTGAACGAAACACATGTGTACAGGCTCTACAACCCAACCATGAAGAAGGTTGTTTCGAACAGAGATGTGAAGTTCGATGAGTCCACATTCCCTGGACTAAAAGACGAAAGAGGCCATGAGATCTTCACACTACTGCCTATTCAAGAGGGAGATCGAGGACAAATATCAAATCAGAATGCAGAACCGCAGATTCCAGAGCAGCAAGAAGAAGAGGATCAACCCCACGAACAAGAAACGTTCGAGCAGCGACGAAACGAACCTCGAAGGTCAACAAGACAAAGAAGACCTCCAGACCGCTACTCTGACAATCTTCAATGGAGTGAAGACATGCAGTTTGAATACTACAGCTCACAAAAGAACCAACAACATATCAAGAAGCTATCTAAAGTCCAGAGGGAGAATTCTAGAAGCAGGCAATGTCAGAGGAGATTGAGTTGATGAGGCAAAATGAGGCATGGACATTAGAGCCACTACCAGAAAACAGAAAAACAGTCAACTACAAGTGGGTGTACAAGAAAAAGATGAAATCTGATGGCACCATTGGCCGCTAAAAGCCAAGGCTTGTCATGAAGGGCTACATGCAGAGATATGGTGTTGATTATTTCGACACATATTCGCCCATGGTCAAGATGACAAGCATAAGGCTACTCCTTGTATACGCCACACAGCACAATCTGGAAATTCACCAGATTGACGTGAAAATAGCCTTTCTCCATGAAGATCTAGAGGAAGAAATCTTCATGAAGCAGCTTGAAGGCTATGAAGACCTCGACAATCGACAATATGTTTGTCGGTTGCAGAGATACATCTATGGTCTAAAACAGCCATCACGAGCCTGGTATAAAAAGCTTGATGGTCTTCTGAAGTCTCTAGACTTCAATCCTACTCAACCAGACTACAATGTCTACATCAAAAGAGTAGGAAAGGATTTTGTGATACTGACCATTTTCGTGGATGATTCGCTAATGATAGGAAATTCCTTGATGTTGATCAAAGACACGAAGAGTCAGGTATTTGAAAGCTACGAAATCACGGATCTTGGAGAGCAATGAAATGCCTCGGGCTTGAGATCAGAAGAGATCGAACAAAGAGTGAAATGCACTTGAGTTAGTCAAAATATGCCAGAAAAGTGCGAAAGCAGCACCACATGATGGACTGCAAAGAGAAAGCCACACCAATGATTGCTGGAGCCAAGCTCACGAAGCAAGATTGCCCGAAAACAGAAGAGGAAGAACAGAAGATGGCAGGTATACCCTACCAGAACTTAATCGGTAGTCTGATGTACCTCACAATTTGTATCAGACCCGATTTAGCTTTCTCTGTTTATGCCTTGAGCCAATTCTCTTCCAATCCTGGCCTAGGACATTGGCAAATGGCCAAACGAATCCTACAGCATGTGAAGGGTACCCATAATATGGAATTAACCTACATAACTGAAAACGAAGAAAAAAGATTCGAGCTACATCACTACAGTGATGCGAGCTGGGCAAGCTGCAAATATGACAGCAAGTCCACTACTGGAGGATGTACAATAGCGTGCAGAGCTGCAATCAGCTGGAGATGCAAAAAGCAAATATTTGTGGCTCAATCCTCTTGTGAAGCTGAATATGTCACAACTTTAAAGGTGGCGAATGAGGTAGTGTGGCTACAGATGATGCTGGAGACAATCGGGATACCACGAAAAGGGCCAAACACAATGATGATGGCCTCTCAAAGTGCCATCTATCTCTCCCAGGATCCTGTCTTCCATTCAAAGACAAATCACATACCTCTAACGTACCATCACATTCGAGATTTGATCTTGAAAGGAGAGCTCCAGGTCCAGTAAATATGATTGCAGATCTGCTCACGAAACCGCTCGACAAGCCACTTTTTGCCAAGCAAAAAAAGGCTTGTGCTGTCATTTGTCTTGATTGCTAGAATAGAATGTGTTCTGTGATGTGTAGTTGCGTGTTTGGGATCCTGTAAACAACTTCTGCGCAATGAAAAAATTCAAAGACACAAATCATTCGCGAATAAGAAGAAGAAGACGAAAAACGAAACAGTCTTGCTTCCACGACAACAATCAATCAAGATGAGCTAGTACAAGTCATTCTTAATGGCTTAAAAGAAGACTATGATAATCTTGTTCAATCCTTTGCCATAAAGGAGGAGTTTCCCAATTTGGAGACTCTTCAAGGAATTCTCATCTCCGAAGAAGCAAGGCAAAGTTACAAACTTTCAAGGATGAACAAACTTGAGCATATGGACAAAGACAAAGTCTTTTTGTCAAGGACAAGCACAAAGGGAGGAGCGAGAACCAGTTTTCTCAAGCCTTCATCAAAGACAAAGCAAAGGACAAGAACAAAGATGGAGAAGAGGATGACTCAACTCATCCTTCTACTTCCAAGACCAAGAAGAAGAAAGTCAAGTGTTTCTTTTGTGGCAAGAAGGGGCTCTAATTGCTTCAAAAAGAAAAATCAACTAGATAGTGCTGCCTCATCGCATATGTGTTGTTCTAAGGAGTCTTTTGACTCTATTGTACATTATGAAGGACTTAAAAGATCTATTTATACAACAAATGATCATGAATGCTCTATTGAAGGAATTGGCTATATTCCTCTAAATATTTGTTCTAGAGTTCTATCACTTTCCAATGTTCTTTTTGTTCCTAAGCTTACAAAGAAGTTGATAAGTGTCGGAAAGTTGCTTGATTGTGGTTGTGATGTGAAATTCAATGCCAATACTTGCTTTATTAAGAAAGGTGATGAGATCCTAGCTAAGGGATCTAGATATGGTGGCATCTTCAAGTTAAATTCTTATGAGAATGCAATTTTTTGTAAAAGTGCTTTTATGTCTAAGGAGGAGTTATGGCATAGGAGGTTGGGGAATCCCAACTACAAATCTATGCTCTCCATGATCAAGAATGATAAGGCTATTGGCCTACCAAGATTTCCAAAGAGATCAAGCCATGTGAGGCTTGTGCTATTGCAAAATCACATAAAAAGCCATATCAAAAGTCTTCTATCAAGACTTCTCATCCTTTGGAATTAATACATTCGGATGTTCACTTTTCTTCCTCAAAAAGTATTTGTGGTGCTACTTTTTTTGTTACCTTCATTGATGATTTTACAAGGTATGCTTGGTTGTACCTTCTTTCTTCTAAAGCTATGGTGTTTGAACACTTCCTAGTTTTCAAAGCTTATGTTGAGAAACAATTTTCTTTCAAAGTTAAAGCTTTCAGATGTGATGGAGAAGGTGAATACATCTCCAACAAGTTCTATGATTATTGTGAGGTTGAAGGGATTAAGAGAGAATTTTCTTGTGCTTATTTCTCATCTCATAAATGGGGTTGTCGAAAGGAAACATCGATCTCTATGTGAATGTGCTAAATCAATTTGTATTGAAGCTTCCTTGCCTATTGAATATAGGGGAGAAGCAATTAATTGTGCAATAGATTACCTCACAATACACTTGTAGAAAGATCACCATATGAAATCATGTTCAAGAAGAGACCTAAGCTTGATCACCTTAGAGTTTTTGGATGTGCTTGCTTTGTTCATGTACCCTTGGAAACAAGGAAAAGAGATGATCCAGATTCAATCAAAGGGATCATGGTTGGATACTCATCCAGCAAGAAGGCATATAGAATTTATATTCCCTCTACCTCAATTACAATTGAGAGTAGAGATGTTATCTTTCATGATAATCATAAATACATCTTTGATGAGGCCGAGATCAAAGATTCTCCTATCATCACCCTTGAAGACTATCATGGAGGAATGGGGCCGAGAATTGAGGAGGAGTCACCTCGAGTCTTCTCACCAAGGAGATCACTAAGAGAAAGATTCGAGCCTAAGAGGCTCTCATATGGAGAAAAAGACAAACAAGTGGAACTCAACTGATTGCCAACAAGAATCCTTCCTTGTATATCAAGTTCTATGCTAGTGATATTGTCATTCTTTTAATTTATGTTGATGATATTATCCTCATGCAAAGGGATCATGGTTGGATACTCATCCACCAAAAAGGCTTATAGAGTCTTTGTACTCTCTACTTCTCAAGTGATTGAAAGTAGAGATGTTATTTTCCGTGAAGATCAACATTCATCATTTTTTAAGGGGCCGAGATCAAGTCATCTATAGATGCATCACCGACTATTGCTATTGAAGACAATTATGATGTGATGGGGTCGAGAATTGAAGAGGAGTCTCCTCGGATTTTTTCACCAAGAAGATCTATGAGAGATAGATCCGAGCCTAAGCGGCTCTCATATGTTGATAAAGGCAAGCAAGTGGATCTTGATTCCACTAATTATGTTTTTTTGTTTCTCATGAAGAGCCAAAGAATGTGCAAGAGGCACTCAATACCAAGGAGTGGTATGATGCCATGAAGCAAGAGTATGATGCGTTCATGATCACCAACAATACTTGGGAGCTTGTGGATCCACCATCCAACAAGCATGTGATTGGTTGCAAGTGGGTATTTTGAATCAAATACAATCATGATGGCACCGTCAACAAGTTCAAGGCAAGATTATGTGTCAAAGGATTGGCTCAAATCCATGGCCTTGACTATGAGGAGACCTTTGCACCTGTTGCAAAGATGGTGACAATAAGAATTCTTATTTCTCTTGCTTGTTTTTTCAAATGGAAGAATGGTTATCTTGAGGAGGAGATTTATATGGAACAACCTCAAGGATTCATCAAGGATGAGTCCAAAGTGTGCTTGCTCTTCAAAAGCCTTTATGGACTAAAGAAAGCACCAAGGTCATGGTATTCAAGACTCAATTCTTTTCTTATCTCACTAGGATTTGTTCTTAGTGACTATGATCCTTCCATGTATTTAAAGCTTGTTGATAGTAATATTGTCATTCTTCTAATCTATGTTGATGACATTGTTCTTTGTGGAAGTTGTATCAAGTTAGTTGAAGAAACTAAGCTAGCACTTGGAAGTGAGTTTAAAATGCAAGATCTAGGAGAGATCCAATACATACTAGGCCTAGAGATTGACTTTCATGAAGATTATATTTTTATATGTCAATCTAGATTTGCTCTTTCTATGTTGAAAAAATTCCATATGGAAAATTCTAAGAGCATAGATACTCCAATGGAGCAAATTGTAAAAGATCCTAATAAATGTGATGAAAGATCCTTCGAGGACATCAAACTTTTTAGGAGTCTTATATGCTCCTTAATTTGGCTTACCATCACTATGCCCGACTTAAGCTTTTGTGTGCACAAATTGAGTAAGTTTATGCAAGATCCTAAGATCCATCATTAGAAGATGGCCAAGAGGATTCTAAGATATATATCTTCATCTTGTGATTACGGTCTACTCTATAAAAGTGAAGATTTATCTGTTGTTGGCTACTCGGATTTGGACTTTGACATGATCGAAAGTCCATTAGTGCATACACTATTTTTCTTAGAGGCAATCTAATACCTTGGCTTTTTAAAAATCAAGATACCCCTTTCTTCATGTGAGGCCGAGTGCAAAGCACTCACCACAACTACCAAAGAGGTGCTTTGAATCAAGAGATTATTATTGGAGCTAAAGTGCATCAAGGAGGATGATCTACCAATGATCAAGTGTGACAATATCTTGGCCCAAGCTCTTGCCAATAATACCATATTTCATGCAAGGACCAAGCACATAGAAGTGGCACACCACTTTGTGAGAGAAAAGCTTATTGGAGGAGAAATCTATTTGGAGCATGTCAACAGATCCTCTTGTATTGCTGATCTACTCACCAAGCCTTTGAGCAAAAGTGCCTTCATCAAGCATAGATCTAATCTTGGAGTTATATCAAGATCAATGCTTAATCTTCAATAGATAACTTTTTAGGAGGAGTGTGAAAAATGCAAAAAGGTTATCTATGTTAGTTGTAGGGGTCTTACACTTTTTGTGTCAAACATCTTGGTGTAGGATGTTGATAGGGTCAAAATTGGCATAGATGGAAAATTGATCAATTCCACATGTAATGCCTCTATTGAGCCAAAGTAGTGTAGGAGATGAAACTCGAGCTAAATAGAGTGTTGACAAGTGTAGTGATTTAGTTTGATGAAGTTCAAGAGGTCCAATAGGATCTAGAGGTGGCACCATCAATGGTCCAATAAGATTCTAGATATGCTTGAGAATGGCCCAATATAATCAAAGAGGTGAATGGATCAATGGTCCAATAGGATTAAGAGGTGGTAAATGTGTGGTCCAATCATGTTTGAGCTTGGATTAGCTCATGGATCTACTAGTGTCATTGTACTTCTCATTTTGGAACTAAGTAATTTGGAGATCTTGAGTGATTTTGAGACTAAGTGTTTTCTAGCATTCTCTCTCTAGTCGAGAGCTATTGGTTGCATTCTCTCTCTACCCGAGAGCAAGCTGTTTTTGTACTTAGTTTTTATTTTGGAACACTTCCCACATGTTATGTACTTTGGAAGTTAGTTAATGCATGTAGTAGTGTGTTTCTGCCATTGAGTTGAAGATAGATCTTGAATCTCAATCTAGTCTTGATCATTGTGCATCCACACACCTTAGGAGATCATAATCACATGTGGTAGACACTCCACACGTGTGAAATTCACACTATGGGAGATCCATGCCATACTATCTCTATGAACTTCCCTTAAGAAAATTAGAGAGTTGAAGCACTTTATAGCTTGGGAAAATCCATTCCATACAAGCCCACTCAAGCTATGTCTTGAACCAATCAAAAGCATACATATATCTATCGTTTAATTTTCTTTAAGCAACTTATAAAACGCCTACCTTTACAACTATGTTTTAGAAGATGCACAATATACTCTTATCATTTAAGTTTCTCATGAGAAAATTGACCGTATCATATTATGTGTTTCGACTTGCTTTCACGGTCCGTAAAATGGTAAGAAGATAAACCATATTGGTATTTTACATAAAGCTCCATACCTGGATTCGAGGCGAAAACATCCCCTGAGAGCTACCCATCTCCACATGACTTAAGCGAGACACCCTCCTTAGATACTAGTGATTCCAAAATGACAATGACGGATTAATGATAGCGTAAAGTCCTTACTAGCTTCACTTAATTCTAAAATAGTAAGAGATTTATGTCAAGCTGGTTATATCCATTTTAGGTTTCGACAAACAGTTTCATTCATCTCATTAGTCATAAGCCATTCCAACTTCATAAAAACTTAAAGAGGTATAGCCTCTTTTAGTTATTCTTATATATAAAACATCTAAACACTTTTCATGTTAGATAGAGACTTATAATGCAATGATCACTTCCAAGTCAATAGCAACCATATGACCACATAATCAAACATGCATGTCATGCACTTTTGTTTATCATGCTTTTGAAGTACTCCAAATGTTACTTGGGCGGCCCCACTGGCCTTTACCATAAGTTACTTGGGCGGCCCCACTGGCTTTTACCATAAGTTGTTTTGATTAGAAAGCAAAAGTTATCAAACTTCAAGTATCACGATTTTGAATCAAACAAATGGTTACTAGGGCGGCCTATTGCCTTACTGTCTTGCTGTTTTTTTGGAGCAAAAATTGCAACGATTTCCAGCCAACGAGTGTGCATGGTGTATACGCTAAAAAAATCATTCCATTTTCTCATAGGTGGGCGCCAACTGTCTTTTAGACAATGCGCCATCCAACATACATTTTTCGACAACATTCATCACAAATTTTATTGATAGACCAGCGATCTACCATCAACGATGGAGTCGCTGTCCAACGGCCAATTATCCACATAAAAATCATATATAAATATCTTCCTATCAGCGATTTACCTCTAGTTAGGGAGTCGTTGTCTTATAGACATAAAATGATAGCTACCGAGAGTGTCATACCTCAAGGATCACCGAAAGGTGAAGTTGAGGCAGTGCCTCATTGCATGTACTTCGTTTGCTTTTTTAGAAGCAAGAAATCTATATCAATTCATAGTTTCCATCACAAATACGAGCACCCAAACATAAGTAAGCTAAACTTTGAGACATTCTCATGTATAAGCAATCAATAAACTTGAGCCAATGATGCCATTCTTACTTTCTTTTGTAGCAATTCTTCCTACAAATACTCTTCCAACCACATAAGCAGGCCTCCCCTTCTCCAAGTCGAACTAGGTCGCAGTAGAGAGATGAAAGGACATAGAAAGAGAGAGAGGGAGAGCAAGAAGAGTGGTTTTTAGGTTAGTGTTATTTTCCTTTTATAGAAGCTAAAAGACACTTAGGTGCAATGAGTGCTCCTCAATGCACACCGTTAAATTGAATCCCTATAGTTTGCAAACATCTTAGCCGTTCAAGGGAATCAAGTTTCCCACCGAACTTAACCATTAAATTTTTTTTTTTTGGAGGGTCCTTCAACTTATAGTGATAAGGTAATGTATTTTAACTTGGCATAGCGTTTAAAAGGAAAAAGCCATCTACGATTGCTCGTAGAACATAAAATCGAATAAGCATCAAACAGAGTCCATGAGAGAGAGAGAGAGAGAGAGAGAGAGAGAGAGAGAGAGAGAGAGAGAGAGAGAGAGAGAGAGAGAGAGAGAGAGAGAGAGAGAGAGAGAGAGAGAGAGAGAGAGAGAGAGAGAGAGACACACACACACACACACACACACACACCATGGAAGCTTGCACAAGAATGGGCATGTCGAAAGCAAGAAGGCACATAAGCCCAAGAGAGATTATCCCAAAATGTATTCAAAAAATTAGAGAGATGAAGTTTCATTTTGAAAGCATAAAGTATAATCTTGTTCTCAAAACTCTCCATTAGCCTGCCACATCTAGTTTGAGTAAAATGAAAGGGATATAGAATGTAGAATTTTTTTAAGTAGTCTCAATTAAAAAAATTGGATAAAATTTTTGCAAAGCAAATTACAACTAGAAGAAATATGAAAGGCGTCAACATTATACACGACTTTTGTCAAGAGGATGCAAATGGGATAATTTTGACACTCATGTTAACTTGTCTCGACTCTTTATGAATTAGTAGCATATATATATATCATGTTGATAAAAGCAAGGGACTTGGGCCTAATCTCAAGGGCATAGAAAACACCTGGTATGTTTTTTCTAAGAAACCTAGCTACCTAGCATCAATGCTGAAATTTGAGGCATGTTTTTCTCAGTGAAGTGCATTATGAATTTATTTAAAGGGTTAAAAAAAATTCTATCAATGTCAATATGACAAGCAAAATAAAACTTGGGATGATCACAACAATTTTTGCAAAGAATGTTATCAAGTACAATAAAGATAATCACAAATCAAATCATATATGCAATATTATAAAAATTGGTTTCATAGTTCAATAATTGCATTTTGAAGATTCCAAGACAAAATTTGTTAGGCAACTTTGGGAATCAAAAGACATGATGGGCATCAACTTTATTAAAGACTTCCACGTCAAATTTTGTATGATTTCAATAGTGTCCAACATAATTAGCCTCCAAAGTAAGGAAAAATCAACAAGAGAAGGTGTCAAGGGTAAGCTCTTGGTGCTGAAGTCAACACCACACATATTATGCCACAACCTTACCTATGGCGTCCCCAACGACACCAAACAAATCAAGAAAAAAATATCACAAATGCTAGTACACCCATCTTTGTGGAGGCTGCCATGAGGCCTCCCAAGTCTTGAGTTGGGTTCACCAAAAGTGCACCAAGAACCGAACTATCCCTATCAAGCTCCCGAGTCATCGGTCTCGTGGAGATGCTTGTTGGGTTCATGGGCAAAGGGTGGAATGAAACCGATGGAGTTCACTAAGAGTGTGCCAAGAACCCAACTCTCCCTATCTACCTCCCACGTCATCAATCTCATCGTGCGGCCTTGTTGGGTTGAGAGGCAAAGGGTGGAATCAAGTAACCTTAGCCGATGAGAGTTTGCGAACAATACGCAAGGAACCCAACTCTTTCTATCGATGAGAGTTTGCGAACAATACGCAAGGAACCCAACTCTTTCTATCAAGCTCCCAAGTCATCGGCCCGTCATGAGGCTTGCTAGGTTGACTGGCAAAGGATGGAATCAAGTCACCCCAAGCCGGTTCCACGGTGTGTCCTGACTCATAGACTTGGGATTAACACTCGGATTGGGGGTGGGACCTTGGGGAAGGTTCTATGGTGGGGGCCTGCACAAAGGTAGGAGGAAAGAAAAGTGAAGACGCGACTCCGGTTTCTGGAAGGCCCTTGGGGACGACAATTCATGGGATCCACCCACCCACCCTCGGTCGGCCGCCAACCCATTTTTGGGCTCCGGATCTTTCCACCACGCATCCACGTCCGCCACCACCGCCTCCGCTGGCCCACCGCCACCACCACCTCTTCCCTTTTGTCCTTATGTCCTGCCGCGGGATTCTGCGTCTGCTCAAAGCCCGTCCTATTGATTCCGCTTCCGTCAGCGCATCCACGGCCGCCCCTGCAACCACCGGTAGCGCCCACCACCGCCACCTTCTCTTCAAACCCCACAGCACGCCGAAAGTTTTAACCCTCCAACGTTGGATGCTCTTAATCACGTTCAGATTTTGCCACGTGTCAATAGATCGCCCTTCCAACTGAGTAACTCTGACGCGTGGCGAAGATCCAAGTGGGCGCGCGTGTAAGAAGACGTGCCGTCGAGCGTCTCGCGCCCCGAGTCTTCCTGCGCCTCGTTTCTTCAACGCCGTGAATCGATCTAGACCGTTGGATTCTGCTACCAGACTTTAGATTTTGCCACGTGTATACTATCCACCGTTGACAGGAGTCCAAGTGGCAGACTGGTCACGTGGCGAGAATCCAAGTGGCCGTACTTCAAGCGGAAACCCTCCAGGGCCTCTCCCCCGCCTTGTACTCGCGCACCGTTGGATTGTATCACAACATCTAAGATTCTGCCCGGTGTAAAACATCCACCGCTTAAAAGAATCCACGTGGCATCTCAACACGTGGCAAGAATCCAAGTGGCTGTGGGCGAAGTAGTTCGTGCGATTAAGCTCCACAGCCTTCCCCCTCTCTGTCCTCGCCCTTCTGTCCTTGTTATATCTGGCCACCGGATTCTGCATCACTGATTCAGATATTCGAGGTGTCTGTAGATATTCATCTCTCGATATCTGTGCATACGACTGCTTTCATTCGCCTTATGCAGAACATAAGCTGATATTTGCTTACAATCCCGGCTTAATATCCTTGATTCTTAGCAGCACTCAGAATTTGAGCCATTTGAGGAATGTCTGTTTGATACTTTTGGCAGATGAATGGCATAACTGTCCAGGATGGGCATATTCATCCATTTCATCCCTTGATGTATATAGAATGAGCTGGAGTTGTTGTTTTGGGCAAATGGGTTGATGGGTTTAGAGTTTCCAGCACTGTCAGTCGGTTTTGTGAGGGATTTGTGCTGCAACTTAGTTGTGAGTGTGTGATTGTGCCTCCTGTTTGGGGTTGTTTTTTGTGTTTGAAATGTCAGATACAAGGATTAAGTTATTTGCTCCTGCAGATCTCATCCCTGGCCTGCCTGATGATGTAGTGCTCAATTGTATCCTGCCTCGCCTTTCCTGGACGAGCTTCCCCTCTCTGCTGGGTGTTAGCAAAAGCTGGAATGCCGTTTTCACCTCTCGGAGGATCGCAAATATCCGCAGAGTGAGCCCTGGTTTCCAAGAGAGTCTGCTTGCAGTTATCCACAAATCCAGAAGCAGACCCTGCGATGAGCTCCCCGATGAGATCTGTAGATGCCCCTGGATTATGGACATCAACCTTGCAGTGTCTATATATGATCCAGTCCTCTGTGTGTGGGAAGAGCTGCCACCAATCCCCTCCATACCTCATGGTGCTCCCATGTTTGCCCGCTGCGTCTGCGTGGATGGAGAGCTCTTTGTTTTGGGAGGATGCAACCCTGAGAATTGGGAACCAGTTCAGGACGTGTACAGAATGGATCTGGCATCCGGACTCAGAAAGTGGGAGAAATGTGCAGGGATGAACACAGCTAGGGCAAATTTTGCATGCACTTGTTATGCAGGAAAAATCTTTGTTGCAGGTGGGCATGGCAGAGACAGTCTTGTTCTTGCAACAGCGGAGCTTTATGATGTACAAACGGATAAATGGTCACCCCTTCCAGATCTGAACATACCAAGGTCAGAGTGCCTGGGGGCTGTGCTAAACAATCAGGTTCACATAGTTGGTGGCTACACTTCAACCCTTGTGGATGATTTTCCTGTTCAGGTTGAACCAGTGCTGGATCCCCATAGCACATATTGCATATCTTCCATGGAGGCTCTTGACAAGCATTGCACACAATGGGCCTCCACCACTTCCACAGGAATTCCCTTGCAGTCCTTCACAGTTGCATCTGGGCAGCTGTGCCCTCTAACTGATGGGGCAATGCACAAATTTAACTCTGTGACCACTGGCAAGACAGGCACGGATGGAATGTTGATTTCGCATTTTGAGAATGAGGAAGATGATGATGGGACATACCTAGCCTTGGCTGCAGTATCTGTAAACCAAGACATCTATGCAATCACAAGAGACAGCAGATCGTGTTATGGAAGTGGGTTCTCCTTCTGCAAAGGGACGAAGGCTAAGTCCTGTGCACAAGGCACAGGAGAAGTGACATGGCAGTCAATTGAGTGCCCATTTGAGATTGTTGAACTTGCTCCATCCTGCTGTTCTGTTTCTTTATGAAAACAGAGATAAAGAGATTTAACAGCTTGCATCAGAAATGTTCATTTAGCCTTTGCTGAGAAAGGCTTGCAAGTTGATTTTTTGCAGGAAATTGATTGGTATCGGTCTATCAAACCGTTTTATCTGGAATGGGTTTTCATTCATTCGGAGGGAATTTTTCTACAGAATTTACGAACAGCTATTCTGTTATGGATCACGGCTTGAATTCAACACTTAACCTGTAATCACTCAAACAGATGTATTTCTCAGAATTTTCTGAAGGAAATTAGATATACTTACTTGTAATTTGTGGGTCAAGACGAGATATTTTTTGTGTGTCTTCTTATGAGTATGCTATCACTCAACTTATGTTTTTCTTAAAATCTTCATCTATTTACTCGTGATCTGTGGGTCAAGACGTCAAGACAAGAATTTGTTTTTCTTCTTGTGTAAGGGACAAACTGGAAGAGAGTTGGATCTCTCCCCTGATAATGTCATACCATGTCTGTCAACATCATGAACCTTTTTTCCTGCTGTAATTTTGTGAACGGGTGTTTAGAGAGGATAGCTGCCAAGATGCTTTGGCGGATGTTGGCCCTGCCCATAAGGGGAGAGGGATTATGCATTCATATTTCTTGGTTTGAAACCTTATCTAAGCAGGGAACTTTGCCCTCGCTCATATTGAATCAATCAAGGAATGAGATTGGCATTGATTGCACCTGCTTTTCCTTAGTGCATGCAAAAGCCAAATGAAGACTATTGGAGTAAAATATTCATGTTGCTTCTACCATATGTCATGGTCTGTGGCTGAGGATTGAGATTGGGATTGAGATAGAGATTGACTATGCAAGCGTGCTTCCATAGTGTATGCAGAAAGCTAAATGAAGACTATTGGAGCAAGATATATTTGATGCTGCTTCCAATATATGCTATGCTTGCACTAAAAGCAAGCATATGACGATTGCTCTCTATTTAGAACATTGAAGAAATGTTATTCATCTTTGGTATGCCACTTGGGAGAAGGAACTAAGTGGTACACACAACCTCTTGCACTTGTGGTAATCAAAAGATTAAGCTTCTAAAATGATGGATGGACCATATCATAAGCAATAAGCTTGCACCTCTATGTGGGAGTAGGGACTTACATGAATGGGTCAAAGAATACATTTGACGCTTCAAGTAATTTCATAGGATATGCTCCATGGTCAATAAGTTCAAACTGTTTGTTGGTTAAAAGGGAGTAACAAAAACATTGTGGTTCTCTTGAACTAGAGGATGGTTGCCAAGGTGTGTAATTTGTAATATTATGGGTATCAATTTGATGACCAAAGAACCAAAAACTCTAATAGGTTGAGTGGAGAAAACAAAGCTATCCTATATCATTTGGAAAGGCTTGAGTGAAGAGAGAAGAGATTTATGATCCATTATCATCCTATTCGATATTCTTTAAGCATCTTTATATTCCTTGTCTTGTTGCTTTCTCTTTAATTTTTTGACTACTTTAACTACCACTGAAGGATTTTAATAAAGATCTAAACTAAACCATAGAGTCTAGCGGCCCACTTCTTAACATAAACTCATTCAAATGAAGTTCATCAAACTACCTAATCTAGATTAACCCATTGGTGTTGGGATTGATATAAGTATATTTAAATGCAACTGAAGGAGACAAGAGGATAGAAACCTCAAACCCTGATAACCTTATTTTAAAAAAGTAAGCATTTACAACAAGTTAAAGTAAGAATTGCTACAGGTCACAATTGATAACAAGATCAATCACGTTGAACACAAATCTCTCTCTCTCTCTCTCTCTCTCTCTCTCTCTCTCTCTCTCTCTCTCTCTCTCTCTCTCTCTCTCTCTCTCTCTCTCTCTCTCTCTCTCTCTCTCTCTCTCTCTCTCTCTCTCTCTCTCTCTCTCTCTCTCTCTCTCTCTCTCTCTCTCTCTCTCTCTCTCTCTCTCTCTCTCTCTCTCTCTCTCTCTCACATCACAAATGTGCATGAAAGACCAAAAATAAAAAGCATTTGTCCTTATATACAAGGTCACTTCCTTCTTTTCTTTTTTGGAGCCCATTTCTTACAACAGTGTTTGTTTTCTCATTCTTATCCACTTTTAGCTATGATTAATCTACTACAAATGTGAATTATGTGTGAATGTTGGTACATTTTACACGATTTTTTTCTTACTAGAATGATTGACTCATTTCAATTACAACTCGTTTTGGAAATTTTTGCTTAGGTTTTTGTATTTTATTTAAATGCAAGCCGATTCCACCATTATTAGTGATTTCAAAAGATAGATTCTATCCATCCCACAACATCTCATGATATGCATTTCTAGTAGCATTGTTTTTTGCCTTTTGCTAGATAGTTGGCATGCCCCATATCTCTTCTTTGTGGTTCACTAATCTCCTTCTCTTACAAAGATGATGCAGGATTGAAGATATAGTTCTCAAAAATCGTAGGCTGATTACTAAGTACACGCCTTATCGTTGCATCACCTAGCATTGATTTATCATGATTGGACCCCTAGATTGGACTCCTAGATTTGCACCTCTCATCATGATTAGACCTCATGATCTCCACCTCACAATTTGATTGGGCCTCATGATGTTCACCACTAAACATGATTGGTCCACATTGAGTGCACCTCTTAAAGTGATTGGCCTTGTGATCTATGCCTCTAAATGTGATTGGGCCAAATAGATGCATTTCAATCCTAACATCATGTGACAAATGTCACTATCTCACTGGAACTCAAGTTTAATGCCTATGGACTATTCAAACTCATCATAAGTGAGATAAAATGATTATGACTACCCTCCACACGTGGGAACATGCTTCAAACATGTGAGATTTCAATATGTACATGAAATTGCATAATGATCAAGCTAGATTTTGCTTATTCTTCACACTCCTCCTCAAAAACTAGCTTGATGAGATACTAGATCAAATAAGAAACTTGAGATACTTCTTGAGTGGATCCTTTGGTATGGATATGATGTGAAAACTAGCCAAATGACATTTGGTAGCATCCAATTCACCATTTCCATGAGAGGATTTCTTTGATGGAAATCCAATACCATTTGTGAGGATAGCCAAAACTGTGTGATTGATCTTCAAAGGAGTGTGTGATTGCACATAAATGTATCTCTTGATTGTAGCTACCAAATCTATCTTGACAATCTTTAAGGCAAGAGCACATACACATGCATCTACACACCAAAGAGCTATCAAAAGCTATCATTCACATATCGAGAAGTTACTTGATGAAAAACTAAGTCCCAAAACAAGTTTCTCTCAAATAGAGAGAGAAAATAGAGCTCATACACTCGAGTAGAGAGAGAACATAGAAAAAACAATGTGTTGGAAGCAAAAACACTCATCAAACTTGATTACCATCATTCCAATATTATGTACAAAGGAGAACACTTCTCAAATAGTGCTATCTTGTGGTCTTGCAAGAGGAAATATTCTAAAATGCTTGGACCTCATTGATTGCCTTCAATCCCCATTACATTCCCATCCCACTAAGACAAAAATGGACGCAATGCAGGACATCTTTAAACCAGATCACCATTCGAACTTTAAACTGGCCAAAGATTCACTCCAAGCATGGATGGGGCATGGAGGTAGACGCCAAGAGGGCTCTAGTCCAAGTTTGGAAGCAGTACAACAAGTTCCCGTCGGATCCCAAAGTTCGTGTGGCTGCTAAATTTGCCCACGACCTTGAATTTTTGCTGCGGGTCCCCACCAATGGGACAATTTTTTACCGCCACTATTCTTTGATTCCAATCAAGCCCTGGCATCAGATAAGCTTGAAGACCAACTCCCATTGGCCAGAGTGTACTATAGAGCGGCGATGCTATAGGCCCTCCCTGGCCATGCAAATTTCAAATCTGGATAGCCCAATTTTGGTTGGATGGGTCTTTTTTCCACTGAAGGACAAGCAAAGCCTCGCGCGCGTTGAATTTATGAAGAAGTCATGGCATATCTAATAGGCGCCACCGAGAAACATGAGAGCCCTACTAGCTTCCATACTACCGAGGGACCAACACTACTTTAGGTCGGACGCCCTGTTGAGGGTATTTTTTGTACATAAGACCAAAAATAAAAAAAATATGTTGCGAGGGTCGTGGCATCTTGCATGCGTAAGCCCATAGCCCAATGAGCACTTGCAAAATATTGTATTTTAAATAAACTAGACTTGAGCCTTGTAGAATAAAATAATGTAAAATGCCCAAAGTCTAAGTTAAATAAGTTTTGTTAAGCTCAAATTAGAAGTCAAAGTCAAAGTGGTGGTAGATGGGGTGTGCTTATTTGTGCACCCTAGATTGAAATGTGTTTCTTTTGAAGGTTAGGATTCCAATCCTCCCTTCATTGAAGTAGCCAATAGAAACAAAGGGGTAAGGGCCTCCCCAAGAATAAAAAGGCACCTCTTGTACCTCATTTAGCATGCTAATAGAGAGGGGAAACTCTACCACTTTGTGGAATCAAGCATCCTCATGAGCTTTGGTTTGTGTCTAATGCTTTTTTGCTTGAAGCTTTCTATTGTTCTTCTGATTTGTTATTTCATGGATTTATACTATTTAATGTTCCTCCATTAGATTAAAGCAAGAGCTTTTGAGCACCTCACTCTAACCTCTCTCTCTCTTTCCTCCCTTTCACCTCTACTTATAGATTGTGTGGTTAGAGTTAGTTTTGGGGCTAATGATAGTTTTTTGTTAGAAAAGCTACTAACCTTAGTTAGAGACTTATCGAAGTGGAACTAACCCTTTTGACAGGCGGAGAGTTGCTCACGCTACAACTATGACCCTAGAGGGTCCAATCATGAGGGATCTGCAACTTCCTCAAACTGGTCACATACGCCCTGATGGCCGACAGAGTTTTCTCGAAGATAAATTGTCACCAAGCAGGTTGTGGTGCCAGTGTCGGAAGGCATGCAATCTTGTTGCCCTTTATGTCCATCCGTCGCGTGAGGATTCGTGGGGAAACTGGACAAGAAATTCGTCAATTTCTTCATCCACGTTCTTTGATCTGCGAAATGCCTTGTTGGCCGATATAGAGTGAGAGCTCTAGGAGGTGGATGCCTGTTGCTCTCTGCTGATCTGGAGGAACTCTGCCTTGGCCCTTGGCTGGTGTCTTGGCCTTGATCTTGGCCCTGATCTACCAGCCCCGCTACATTAGATCCTTCATCTTGGCTTGTGCTTGCATGTGCAGCTTCTAGCGTGGGTGGCGGTGGAATTAACATTGTGGCCGATGGTGGCTGTTGGGTCACTCGCTGCTGCCATTCTTTGAGGGATGTCTTGGCTTGGGATAGCTTGTTATGTGCTCGAAGGCAATACCCATCAAAGGCTATTTGGTAGTCTGCCAGTATTTGTCTGAAGAGCTACACCTGTTGGGTCAGAAAGTTTGCTTCATGTTGGGTGAGCGGTCGATTGACTAACCATTTGGACTTTTTCTGCTAGAGGGCCTAGATCTCTGCTCCAAGGCAATGATCCTCTATCTCGGCCACTAATAACTGGGCCTCTAGTGAGGCCAACTGCTGTTGTGCTGTATGTTGAGCTTCTGGGACCTTATTTGCTACATCCTTCATTGATTTGAAGAGGGCCTTTACGTAGTCCTGCAGGTTGGCCTTGTTTTTCTTCAGTTTCAAGACTTGGTCTTCTCGGCTTGCTCGTGTTGCTGCGCGATGTGCAAGTCATGTTGGAGCTAGGAAAGCTTTGCATGCAACCTTGTGTTGCTAGTGGCCAATTCTACCACTCGGCTGTCCAATGCAGCAAGGTGCCCAAGTGCTGGTAGGCCGTGGTGACGTCATGTGGCACGGCCGGGGTGGTGCTGCTTACTAGGGCTGGTTGAGATGTCGCCTGGGGAGCTATATAATCATCGTCGTCATTGTCGTCTTCAACTTAAATATCATGTGTCATCATCCTCTCAGTGTTAAATTTTAGTACTTAGGACCCTAAATGGATCTACACAAGATCCACAAGAGTGATTGGGTGTTTTCTAATCAATCTATTGCAAAACTAGACACACAAATTGATCTAGAATAGCAATGTGACACTTAACAATCAAGAACAATCATAAAGCATTGATCAAATGTTGAAATTAAAGTTCACACATGTGAATAACACACCCTATAGTATGGCTTGCAAACAAAGAATGGATATACAAACACCTTGATTGCATTTGAATCATAAAAACTCAATACACAATGTGGAGTAGCTTGCTATTGCCAATGAGACCCCAAAATTATTCTAAGTGTTTACTATGGAGAGTCTCCTACATAGAAAAGCCAACTCTTCCTTTGTAAAGTTAGGTGAATTTCCAGCATGTAATAAGGAATTTAACTTGCCTTTCTTGCCCTAATTTGCCAACCTAGCCTCATTCCTAGAGTCATGCCAAGCAGGTGGCTAGTTGGTCAAATCTCCACCACAAATCTAGGATTTAGATCTAGGAATCACTACCAAATTGACTTGACCTACTCTTTAAACTTGATCTAACCTACGCTAGGGTAGGTTTCCCACATGGCTCCATGGCCTCATATGTGTGGGACCCACTATGTACATAATCTACAATATTTGGCATAGCTAGATTTGCCAACTTAGGCAATTTTTCATGCTCAATGTGGTGGGATCAACACGCAGAGGTGAGGAGATGAAGGAAAGAGCGACATCTTCATTGGATCAAGGTCTGAGGGTTCAACACCAAGGATTCCTGATACAAGGCGTGCCACAGCCTTGGACGACTATTTGGCAAGGCCCTCAAGGAAGTTGCCAGAGAAATCCATAGAAAAGATCAAAAGATGGTATGACGATCAAAAAGAGTCTGACGAATTCCGGAAGACCGATAAGAAAGACCTCTTCAACTCATAAAGGATACCAATCATAGGGCACAAACTTATTGGGTGGGAAGTCCTTGTGGGATTCCACAAGTTTCTGTAGGAGGAGGGACTTGATGCAATCCTTTTGCAGACTTCCTATGGCTAGAAAGTTGCTCAAGAAATGGGCATCGGCTTGGATGACTGGATCGGTGATGGCCTTGATCAGATACCCATCATTCGTATGAAGTAGGGGCACTGAGGAGTCCCAAATGGGGGCGATGGCTTTAGGGGCGTGACAATGTGGAGGCTTCGGTCTATCACTAGAAACAAATCCGATGGTACGTGGTACCTTGGTGTTGGATATGAAATCTAGATTTGATGTTATCCCACGTCTTGAAGGTCGAGATGATGAAATATAGAAAGAGGGCATAGATGAAAAGCATGGGATAAATGCCCATTGCTTCTAAGAGGGGTTTGGCAGTTTGGATCCAAGGGGCGATTGGGAGTTGGTGGGCAGGTCGTAGATCTGGGTGAATGCATGGACTTCACGTCAAGCGATTTGGGTGGTGTCGGTTTTGTTGGATGGGCTAAATGGCTGATTATCAAGGTTGGTGGAAGATTCTATGACGGTAGGTAAGGCTGGAAAAATTTTGGTAAGGGTAGGGGGAGAAGAAATGGGTACAGGACTAAAAAAGATGAAAAACACTAAAAAAAAAGAAAAACAATGGATTTTGATGGGATGAAGATGGAATAGGTGGAAATGAGGCTGGAACAAGTGGTAGAAAGTGCCGAGGATGGTGTGTATGAAGTTTGAGAGCATTCGCAGATAGTTGAAAATTTAAGTGAAAAGAATAAAATGACTTGAATTTCCATCTTATATAGAGAGAAAATAGAGTGCGTATTAGGAGAAGTGCACTTTCCACTAGTCAGTTCCATAGCAAATTTTGCAGGGACCTTCTTCACAATTTTCTAAGACCCCAAAGAAGTCGGCGAGAGTTCAAAAGCTGATTTGATTGCCCTGTGAGGGTAGGTCAATTTCACTACTCTAATTCCATTTATGTTGCTTTCGAAGTTGGTGATATGATCTTGATGGCATGCGAAGGTTCTAAATTTTCTACTTGTTTGAATTCTTGCAGGGGCTCTTTTTTTATTGTTCCTTTACAAGTACCTCTCGCATCGTTTGGTGAGTCCTACGAGAGTTCTTATGAAGATTAGTAGTTGATCCATCAGTTTTAAGTGATTTTTATCTCTATTTTTGTTACTTTTGCTTGAGAATTTCAAGTCTGATCTACATCATTAGAGGCTATTTTTACACGTGGTGTTTTGCTATCCTTTTGATCCTATCTAGATTTGGATCCTGCTTGGATCTTGCTGTAATGACTATTTGTAGTGTTATAGATCTGATTTGTAATTGATCTACATGTCATCATCGAGCTTGAGCTGTGTTACTGAGGTGGCCAATACTTGTGTAGTCAGCTATTGATGGCCAATACCATTGACGGGTGTATCAAATAGTATCCCATCAAGATGTTCAAGTTTCACGGCTCCATGGCTGAGGAGTCTATCAGTCATCACCTCAGATTTGTATGTGAAGGACATAGAAAATTACTTGGATATTGTCAAAGGTTGCAAGATTTTGGCATGCATATTGTACAATTATTGTATGCTAATCAACAATTGCAATGTGCTTGTCAAAATTGCAACATTATGTGCAACACACTAGAAATGAAAACTTTGAGCTCAAGGGCTCTATATTAGAATTGAGTAATATATTTTACAAGTCTTCAGAGCTCAAACCAAATATGTTAGAATCATTGGAGAAGTTACAATTTGAAAGTTTGAAATTGGTTGCTGATGTAGAAGAAGGTATCAAAAAGGCAATAATGAAAAGGAAAAGAAAAAGGGTACCGAAGAAAAATATTGACGACTTATCCTTATAGAGTGGCAATCAAGAAAAGAATTCAAACTTTCAAATATGATTGTGATTCAAGTTTGATTCCAAATTGTTTATTTGAGATTGTTTATTCTTGATGTAGTTATGCATATTTTTATGACTATCGTGCTTAGTAGCAAAGGACTATTTTATAGATTGTTTATGTATTGGAGAATCTTTAAGTTATGCTCTCCCAAAGAAATCTGCAAGGGCATTGATTAAATATGATTGATTTGAAAAAATGAAAAATGAAATTGCAAGAATGGTCTTGAATAAGGTGCAAACTTTTTTGGATGCAAATGTGATACAAGGTGCATGTGATCATGTTGGAGTTGGTAGAAATATTTACTCCACATTTTTTAGAATTGTACAAGAAGCATTTTCTCAAGTGAAGATTAAGAAAACTTATCTTCCTCATCCATATCGAGTAAGATTAGCAAGAAATTATGCTAATGAGCGAATGTTCAAAGTGGTTGGCCAACCATTTCATATAATTGATTTATATAAATTTGAAAGTGGTGAACTAAATTACAATTATTACAATTATATTTTTCTTGATATTGAAAATGTTTTAAAATACATTATTCGATTCTATAAAATTAATGATCATCAAGCAAATGGAAATTTGACTATTCTGATGAAACTTGATGAATCTGAAATCATCAAAGGTCAAAAATTAAAACAGGCAAGTATCACTTTGATGAACAAAGTATCATATATTTATGATCATACATTTAGTATTCAATCAAAAAATCATGAAGATTTCCCAAGGGAAGTTGACTTACTGAGGGTTCTTTCAATACTATTTTGAGTAAAAATTACTTAACTGGCTGTTTCTGACAAATATGAAAAAACTAAATTTTGCATGTAGATCTAACATAAATAGAACTAGGGTAGAACTGTTGAAAGTTTTTTTGGCAAACAAAAACCTTTTTCCAGCTTGGCGAGAGTTAGAATGAGAATTTTAAACAATGTTGATGGAATGAACTATTTGATCTAGCTACTGTCAAACTTGTGAAAGATTTTGGATTGATTTGATACTGATTATTAGAAATTTCTATTTTTAGAGCGTCGATCGCTTGATCAAGATCTTTTTTTTCAAATTCAGAATCTGATTATCATCAAGAGATCAAGTTGTTGCAGATCAGACCAGAAAATAGGATTTAATTGAAAAATCTAGATCCAATCTCATCCAAATCTAGATTCAATCACATCTGCAAGGATTACCTTGTATATTTTCCAATTTTCCAGAAGAAATTCTTGAAAATGGCTGACTTTGGAGACCTTTATTTTGATGGAACTCAACCCCTTCCTATTATTAGAAGACCTCCTTGTTTAGAGTTTTCTAGGTATAATGGATTGTTAGATCCAGTTAGATTTCTTGAATTCTTTACTAAATCTTGCAAAGTCTATGGTGAAGGTAATCAACACTGTCTCAATTAATCTTGGACTTTCTCAAACTCCATTTTCAGAAATGGAATCAAGAATTTACAGAACACCAAATTAAACATATTTTTGATATAATTAATACTTTGATTCATCCATCTAAATTGGTATGATCTAACAATAAAAACATCGTTCAAATTGACAATACTTTCAGTATAACTGCAACAACATGATGACTAGTGCCTGAATATATTCAAACATCTTATGCGATATTTTGAAACTAATTTTGAATCTCACATTCAAATGAAAATATTCAAGCACAACTAATTTTGAATCTCACATTCAAATGAAAATATTCAAACTTATAAGAAATTGAACAAACATCCATAACAATTGGTTTTGAAAATGAGTTTGTCTATTATATTGTGAAAAATGACAGTAACAACTCCTACCGCCCAGGGCATTTACAATCTATTACAAAAGATATGCATCTATGAATTGCCCTAAGTATTATCTGAACCTGAATCTAATTCCACATCGTCAAGACCCACATCCCTCGACTGCAGTTCTCCAGAAGACTAGCTTTCATAACCCGACTGCAAAGATCTTACAACATCGAGATAAGACTTAGTCACCCCGATGTTTTCCAGAGTGTTGATGCATATAAGTTTGCGACCCATGACATTTAATACGGCGCCACATAGTGTGATAATTTGAAAAAGCAGATCGACCATTCAGGAGCAGAGAAAGACTCAACAATGGAGTTGATGCCTTCCCAATGTTTTGCTTTGTTTTTAACAGCCGGGCTACAAGTCACAAATTTTTTAGGCACCTTCCCTTTGTCGCTAAAACACAGACTCAGAATTTTGAGTTTACTATGCACACAGGCGCTCAGATCAGTTGGTGCATCAGCATTATACAAGACATATAGAACAGGTTGCAAATTTTGCATTTGCACTCCACCTTGTTTTAGAGGGGTAGCAAGCTCGTAATAACCCTCAAATATCAAGAGTTTTATGTCGTGCACTAATTTTAAGCTTCCCTTGACTCCCTCTTTGATACTTTGTTCCAAAAATAGTACAATAACAAACAATGTGTGTTCTGCCATGAGGGTGGTCAGGCGGTGTCGCACCAATGTAGTGATGTAACTTGAACTAATCGACTTGATATTATCAAAAATGTACAGTGTGGGACTCTCCCAAGCAGATGAAGGAATGGCCATGAAATTCGATTCATCAACCTCACATCAAATCGCTTCATTCTCTTTGGAGGTCTTCACTTCGCAAAAAAATCTCCAAGAAGTGCTAGTGCTGCTCCTCGCATGACTTTGTTTCTAAGTTATTTTTTCTTTTATTTTTCCAACAAATTGTATTAAAGAGGGTGGTATGGCAGTCTGTAGCTTAGATGATATGCTTCTGCTGCTGCTTGTAGCCGCTCTAATCCAATCATAAGCAAACTTTTTGTTGATAGACGAGGGTAGGCGCTTTATTGCCTCTTTGTCATACTACACATCTACTGGCAAATCATTCTCTAAAGAAATCAAGAACTTTACAACGTGTAGAGCTGTTGTTTCCTTGACAATTGTCGCTACACCATCTTCACTGTATTTTTCTCCTTTTGCCAAGATACAATTGGCCCTCCAAGAGTTTTTTGCATACCTTCATACAAATTGGGTCAGACAAGTACCGCAACGATCTGAAAAATCTTACAGTGAGTGGAACGGTCTTTTGACGTTGTGGTGCAAATGCTGGCTCATCGTATGGAAGAGACCTAGCCACATAACGCTTCATAACTTCCAAGTAATTATTAAACGCGTCATCCGAATGCAACAAGATAATGGTATACTCCTCAAAGGTTTGATACAAAGTCTTCAAGGGCAACCTTCCCTTCAATGTGCCAACGAGCTGACTGTCGAGAATGCCCGACAATCCCCGATAAAATTGGGCCATTCTTTTGCTTGTCTCTTGATCCAGCTTCACTCCTTTGATATATCGAGGCCTATCCAACGAAATCCAGAGCTCTCGTGC
>CM055096.1:18896311-18920366 GCA_029204225.1 Diphasiastrum complanatum | reverse complement strand
TTTTGCGTAGGCTTGAAGCACTTGACATTGCAAAGACTTCTAATTTTAATCTTTCAGAAAATAAATCACAGTCAATATGACTGCCAATCATCAACAAATGTGACAAGATATCTTGATATCCTGATATTGAGTCAATCGTTATTGGGTCCACAACCAGATTTGACTAATGTAACCAGTGGTCAAGTGGTTGTGCCTGTCTTGGCTCTGGTCGTTTGTCTCGAGAAACGTTTCTGAGCATTTCTTACCTTTTGCTTTTACAAACAGGGACTCCACTTCTCATCGTCTCTCCTTTTGCTCAGCCTGATGTCGCTATCAGCTTTTCCTTTGCAACAGGCCTTTGCTCTGCACCGTTACAAGGTTAATATCTCGGCAGATCTCATTAAGATTTGTTCTTATTTAGCTGGTAGGACTGTGAAAGAAGTGATACATAAACTGTTGTGCAGGTGGGGTATCTATGCTCCACTCTCTGCCTGCTCTAGCTATGCAAAACTGGTCCAAAAAAATGTTTTCATCTCAGTTCACGATGAGAATAAAGATCAGCACCATCCCAGTTTAAGCTGAATAGTTGATTTGTTAGGATGCAAGGCCTCTGTCTTGGTCTTTGCCTCATACTTTTCGTTGCAGGACTCTGCCAGGATCCTGTCGACTGTGATCAAGAATCGTCAACATTCATCAGGATTTCTCTATCAATGATATAGTGATAAGAGCAACAACTTTATCATCCTTTCTTTCTCCATTCATTAATTCTAACTTCATTCTCTTCTGCCATTGCTTCAGTGCCATCCATGACGCCCCATAAACCTTCTACTTTTAGGAGAAATCATGGTTCTTCTTTTCCAGTGACCGTAGTTCGATCCATTAAGAATCACAGTGATTTTTTGTGACATGTTGGAAGCCATTTTGGCCTGTCTTGGAGTTCCACTCCAAGAACTTGCTCTGATAACCACTGATAGAAAATGCGAAAGCCTCAAATGTAGAAAAAAAGAATTATCTAGATTCTACTACTCGCAACATATGGCAGACAACAATTACAATTTACTGCATGGAAATGGTAATAATGGGCAGAAGAGAGAAATGAATCAATCAGACATACAAAATTGCATATTGTTGCGTCTAATGCACTCCTTGTGCGCTATTGGGATCTCAAAACAACTGGTTACGCAAGAGAGCTACTCTCTCTTACGAATAGCTAGTATCATGTACTAACATCTGTTTTCTATCTCTCGTTGGGTTCTATATATAGAGAATGGAGAGACAATTGATCTAATCTCTAGTAATTAAAAGAACATCCTAACTCTATTACTTCTAGTTAGCTTGTCCTTGTCCATTTTTGTTTTTCATGCATCGTCTATTCACGCTCTGGTTTCGTTTTCGCAAAAATGCAAAAAATGCAAAAACTGCGACAAAAGCGACAAGAGTCCAAAAAATCCCTAACTTACAAAAATGGCTTTGCTAAAAAAAAAAGAAGCAAAGGCCGAAAATCCCGAAGTAAGACTAAATGCTGAAGGCCGAAGCGAGAGAAAGTGGCGAAGTGAGAAAATCCCGAAGCGACGAAAAAAAGCGTGCAAAAATCCAAAGGGTTTTCAAAGATCACAGATTTCCAACAAGATAGAGCTGTACTGGGGAGGCTTTGTTGTAGATTTGCACTTTAAAGAGCTAACACATCTAACCTTCTGTTGTCTTCAGATCGGATGCACAAATTACTGGTTTGTTCATATCGACAACATCAACAAGTTGTTTTTTAAGTTCGAAATCAATCCAAAAAGTCTATTTTTATCAACATGAACTATACAAAGTTTTCTGGCATGCCACATTTTCATTGTTCACGTGGATGTTGAGGACTTTGATGTCGAGGCCCGGGCCCCAAAACCATTTGTCAGGAATGGCAGGCATGTTGATGCAGATTGTCATTGACTTTCCTTGTATTTCTGCAGACTGTAAGAATATTTACAATAGCAAACTGAATGGATCTAGATTAGTAAAGAGAGATAGGGATGGAGGGGATACAAATCCAACGCCCCCCCCCTCTCTTAAGCTGAATGCCTTGATTTGTAAATTCAAGATAGCACAAAAATTCTTCTGTGCTTCCTGATTGAATCCCTTTGTAAATATATCTACTACCATGTATTGGGTTCTGCAAAATTTCAGACTCACCTCCTTGTTGAGTATCATGCTCCTGGTGTATTGATATCTAATTTCGATGGTGCTTACTCCTAGAATGAAATCTAGGATTGATGGATAATGCAATAGCACTCTGATTATCAGATTGTATCATTGTTGGAGCAGACTGTCTGAGACCAATATCATATAGTAAATCTCTCAACCAGATGGCCTCTTTGGTAGCTTGAGAGGCTGCAATGTATTCAGATTCTGTGGAAGACATTGCAATGGAGATTTGCTTATGACTATTCCAAGATATTAGACCATTGTTGAGCAAAAAAACGTATCCAAAAGTTGATTTTCTGGTGTTGATATCACCTGCCCAATTTGCATCTGTATATCCATGAAGAGGATGGATATTGGATGGATCTCCATCACCATAGCAGATGCATAGGTCCATAGTAGCTTGTACATATCTGATTACTCTGAAAAGAGCTTTCCAATGGATCATGCCAGGATTGGTCATAAACTGACTCAAGGAACTGATGTTCCTTGGATAATATGAGACCTGGATCCATGGGATTATGTACAGGCTTGCAATTCATGAAATTGAATTTCATCAGCAAATATGAAAGTACCTCTACTGGGTGATATAGAGAAGTCTTTGATTTCTATCTCTGTGGATCTGAACAACACAAATGACTCGAAGACGTTCTATTTGTGCCAACCCTGCAACAAGACTTGCCCTCTGTAGCAAGAATAGCAGATGCAGGGATGCGCGTGACGTTTTTTTAAACGAAGCATGCAACATGATTGACGCCAGCACTAGCACTCTCATAGCTCAAGGCAGAACGAAAGACAACCTATATCATCTGAAGGTGCACCTACCTGAAGATGAGATGCATCAGACCCATGACGACTTGCTAGATACTCCGTGGCACAGAAGACTCTGCCACATGAACTCAATGGCACTTTACTAGGCAAGTCATCATGGAGCGATAACAGGGGTCAGCATCTCGAATTGCAACCAGTTCGACCACCTGTGATGCATGTTTGAAAGGCAAGATGTCACGAACACCATTCGTCAAAGACTCCTACAGAACGACCAAGATTCTGGAGCTGGTGCACTCTGACATCTGCGGACCATTCAACGTGATCTCAGTAGGAGGTTCAAGATATTACATAACCTTCATTGATGATTATAGCAAGTTTGTCAGAGTGTATTTTATTCAGAATAAATCTGAAGCACTCGATAAATTCACAGAATATGTGGATTGGACAGAGAGATGTACAGGCAACAAGGTGAAGCAGATCATAATGGATTGAGGTGACAAATATATCTCGGATCGCTTCACTGACTTCTGCAATGATCGTGATATCATTCACAAAAGAACTGCAGCCTACACACCGCAACACAATGGTGTTTCTGAACGAAAGAACAGGACCCTAATGGAAGCAGCCAGATGCATTGGCCTATTTGAAAGCTCCAAGGGCACTGTGGGCTGGAGTAGTAGCTATAGCCGCATACATCCAGAACAGGATAGACAAGTCTGGTGTTCCTCACACGACACCACATGAGCTATGGTGGGGTAGAAAACCCAACCTGTCTCACGTCAGAATTTTTGGCTGTGCAGCATATGCACATATTCCTGATAAGCTTCGAAAGAAGCTTGATGAGAAAGCCGAGCAGGGATTTCTGGTAGATTATGACAACAATTCGTCATACTACAGAGTCTACATGCCAAACACGAACACTGTGAAAATAGTGAGGGATGTCAAATTCGACGAGAGCAAGACTATGGCCAACAAAGACCCTGTCAGCTATGAAGTTATGGAAAGACAGTACTATGACTTGCCGCCAACTTCAAAGGGAGTGAAGGACGAACATGAAAATGAATATTTTTGAGTCATCTCCCATTCGAGCGACAAATCTGACGAAGAAAGATTCGAGAGGCAACCTGTCGCCGCAGTTCCTGTAAACCAAGATGGTTCCGGTCTGATCAGAGCAGACAAGGACAAAGGCATATCTGTTCTAGGAGGATCTCCCAGAAGGTCGACAAGACTACGAAGAGCGCTAGCAAGATATGTGCCAGACAGCTCAGCTTCCACATCAGAAGAATTTTGCGGGTTTAGTGGCAAACCACAGACATTCGAAGAGGCGATTGAAAGTCCAGAAAAGGACAGATGGATCCAAGCCATGAACAAAGAAATGGAGTCCATGAGGAAGAACCAGGTATGGACGTTGGAGCCATTACCACATAAGCGCAAGATTGTCAAATGCAAATGGGTCTTCAAGCTCAAATACGGACCAGATGGAAATGTGACGAAATACAAGGCAAGATTGGTAGCGAAGGGTTTCTCTCAGAGATACGATATTGACTATTCTGAAACCTTCTCTCCTGTCGTCAAACATTCGTCCCTACGTCTGTTATTTGCATATGCAGCAGCTTATGACCTCAGGATCCACATTGTGGACGAGAAGATGGCCTTCTTACATGGCGAATTAGACGAAGAGGTCTACATGGATCAACCCCCAGGATTCATCTCAAATTCACTTCTTGACTATGTAAGTAGAATGCATAGAAGCATCTACGGTCTAAAACAGTCAGTCCTGGATGATACTTGACACATAGATAAAACAGAATACAATAGTGTAATAGAGTGAAGAAGTCTGATGCTAGTAAGCAATCAAGACGATATACATAATACATGTCCGCCTGCGCGCGAAGACAATTTTGTCTAGGATTAGAAGATCCAACTGTTCGCTAGTGAAGCGAGACTACTATTCGTGAGAGAACCGTGTTTCTTTCACGCCAACGCACTGCGTGGATTCGCATTTAGTTCAGAGAAAATAAATATAGATTATTTTCTTGTTGTGTTTGATCTTGAATGTTGAATGCTTATGCTGATATTTCATATGTCTGAGTTTTCTTGTTCATTTTGAATTTCGCAATTTGTTTGAAACTAAGTCGAATGCTGCATTAATTTTATGAACGTAGATCAGCAGTGACTGACTACACTCTGGAGGATTGTAGGAGCGATTCAGCTGGCAGTGTCCAGCGGTCGCATCTGAACTCCATCTGAGCTGAAGAGAGTCGTGATTGATTCGCCTTCACGAAAGTTGTGCGAATCTGACAAATTTCTCATTAGTCAATCACCTTTTCTCCTCATCATCTTAGTCCTAAATAAATACAAATCTAACAATCTATTACTAGCATAGACTATGTATTTATCTATAATCTTAAATTTTAAATCAATGCAAAATGTCAAACACACACACACACACACACACATCTCCTCTTTCTCTCTCTTTTTTCTCTTCTCTCTCTCTCTCTCTCTCTCTCTCTCTCTCTCTCTCTCTCTCTCTCTCTCTCTCTCTCTCTCTCTCTCTCTCTCTCTCTCTCTCTCTCTCTCTCTCTCTCTCTCTCTCTCTCTCTCTCTCTCTCTCTCTCTCTCCTCTCTCTCTCTCTCTCTCTCTCTCTCTCAAACACACACATTATAAATTTAACAATCTATTACTACCCAACACTATCTATATCTATTTATCTATTAATCTAAATTATAGATCAATGCAAAATTCAAAACACATACACATCCTCTCAAACACACACACACACAATCTTAAATAATTTTAACAGTCTATTATAAACACTATCATAAATCAATCTATTATAACTCTCTCTCTCTCTCTCTCTCTCTCTCTCTCTCTCTCTCTCTCTCTCTCTCTCTCTCTCTCTCTCTCTCTCTCTCTCTCTCTCTCTCTCTCTCTCTCTCTCTCTCTCTCTCTCTCTCCCAAAACTTTATCTTTCAAAAAAAGAACAAAACATAAACTCCAAAATCTTTCAATATCTTCAAGCATACATCTACACTCCACCTCTTCTCTCTCTTTCTCTCTCACAAATCACAAATCTAATAATATGTTATTGCCAAACACTATCCTAAATAATACTAACAATCTATTACAAGACCATTCAAACTATATTCATACTAACAATATTCACAACCGTACACATACACATACTCTCTCTCTCTCTCTCTCTCTCTCTCTCTCTCTCTCTCTCTCTCTCTCTCTCTCTCTCTCTCTCTCTCTCTCTCTCTCTCTCTCTCTCTCTCTCTCTCTCTCTCTCTCTCTCTCTCTCTCTCTCTCTCTCTCTCTCTCAAAACAAACAAACAAACACCAACCTCAAACAAACAATTAAAAATCAAGCACCAATCTCAAACACTGATTTTCAAGCACTGATCTTGAAACACTAATCTTCAAGCCCTCAAGCACTGATATTCAAGCCCTCAATCGCTCCAAAGACACTCCAACCTGCAAAAAATAGAGTGAGAGAGAAGGCGCTAGATCACGCGAATTCGAAAAACCAAATAGACGTCAAAATCTGATGACTCTGATTGGCCAGTTTGGCATATGGATTGTAATTTTGTCCATGGCCAGTCCCAAATCCTTCCACTTATTCCTACATGGCATTGGTACATAATATGGATCTACGTGCAATTGGCGAGGATTGGCCACATAACTTCTGATAGATTCTGGAGTTTTCTCAAAAACTGTAACTCTCCAAGTTGGCTGCTCTCCCAATGCAGGTATTTTATCCAATTCCTTGCCAGCCTCTATTTCGGAGGTCTTAAACGTGAGGACCCAACCACCACGCGAGGACTCATGAGGATGTTGTGCTAAAAAGCTCTGGATCTAGTCCTCGATGCTGATTGGTCTTCTGAACAATGGTGTAGTCCTTGATGAAGATGGACCTGGTTGCACTACCTGTGGAACTGGCTGTTGTTCTTCAACTTCAGGGGCTCCACCCTGATCCATGCCCGAATCCAACCCTGTATCCATAGGTGCATCAACTTGGTGCAGAGGGGAGAATTGCGGCATGACCGGAACTAAAATTTGAGGCCCAGCTTCCAACACATGAGCGACAGCCTTTTCATATGCGTTGATGGTTGTTTTAGCCTTTGCCAACTCAGTTGAAACTGTACATTTGAATCTGTCAAAGCAGCCTTGGAATCTGTGAAGTGCCACTTTGCAGGTTTCAACCTTTTTAAACAAATACGCGATTTCAGTCGGAGTGACCGGATGATCAGGTATTTGCATTTGTAGATACGCATCACGCTCAAGGGTGGTCGCATCCAATTCACCTTGGAGATGTGTGTGATCTTGTTTGGCCATCTGCAGTTGTCCCTGGAGCAACTGCACTTGTTGCTTTGCATCCTACAAAATCTACTGTTGTGGAGGTGGTAGCAGCAAAAGGACTTGGTGGTACTTTCCCTGGTTGGTGTGGAGCAGGTGCCTATAACTCTTCTTCTTCAAAGAGGTCTTCTTCTTCATGGCCCTCAGGCACTGTGGCGTCGAACTGCTTTGGTGATTTGACAGCTTGCCCGACCCGACTTATGACTGGTGTGGCTTCAACTTGAGGTTGCTGCATAATCTGAAAAGAATCTTCAACACCAGTAGGAGTATCATGGAACTGTTCGAATCCTCTTCCAGAGGATTGGAGTTCAAAGGGTGCAGGGCTCTGGGGCATGACAAAAATTTCTGAGGCCCCAAGGGAGTCAGAATCATCGAATTTATCCATGAAATACTGGATGTTTGGGAAAACAGCTTATGTGTGTGGAGGTGAGGTGGCCTGGGCAACTGTGATGGGAATGGTAGCCCCAATTGTCACAGAATGTCCGTGAGAGGAAGCAGAGGCGAGAGAAGCTTTAGAGACGGGGGGAATAAGTAGTTCAGTGCGAATAGCAGCAGGGGGTGGAAGCGCAGCTGAAGATGTTTGCCTAGTACGCCGTCGTGACGCAGAAGGCGAGGTAGGAATGATGATCTCGGACGATGTCAACTACGTGAGTTGGATGCCGGTTAAGATGACTTGGCCAGTGCTTCTTCATAGATAGAAAGCACAGAATCCATACGAAACCCATGGATTTTATTTTCAAGGTGGGAGGCTGCTAGGAGTGACAACAAAGGGCCAGCAGCAAATTGCTGCTTGGTATTGCTCTTGATGGCTCGTTTGAGCTCTCCAAAAACGGTCTTGAACCAGTTACATGGTTCTAGAGGAGCCTTGGCTATCTTGGCATGAGACTCAACTATCCTATGCAAAATGTGGGAAGTAATTCGATCTTTCCTAAGGTTGCCAACCATCAGGACATTGTTAAGGAGCTGAGCAACGACGTGAATGGCAGGATCTGTAATGGCTTCTAGAAGGTATCCGTCATTAGTCCAGTGCAGATAATTGGTAACGTCAATATAAGGCTTAATAGCCTGTTTGGCTTGCTTATGGTTTGGTGAGTCTTGGGTACCAGATGCTATCCCTATGGCAGCAAGCGCGGCCTCAGTCATGCGCACCTTGTGTGTGGCTCCCTGGAAAGTAACGTAAAACTTGGATTTCTCCTCCTTCCAAGTACTGAAGGCAAGAGTGATAAAATCCATGTTGATTCTCCCCGAGAAGGCTCTCTCATGAATACCCATCCAATCTCACAAATTTCATGTCAAAATCTTTTCACAAGCCAATGTGGAGCTTCATTTCACCATTTTCTCTTTCACAAGTTAGCTAGATTCCATTCTCTTGACATTCCACAGATGTCACCTCTTGAATGTCATTATTTCTTGGACTTGAAAGGAGGAGGAGTGTCTCATACACACTTAGTGATATATGTGTTTACCTTATCATATCATGAAGCTTGTGATTAGCAATTTCATAATCAATGTTTGTATCATGAATTTAATATACATAGTGATTTTTACAAATTTCAAGTTGGCATTTGTTATTTCTAAAATCAGTTTCATGATTTTTACGTCACAATCTCGATCTTACAAATTGATTCATTAATATTTCTTTGAGCTTGTAGCATTACATTGATATCAATCAAATTAGATAGCTTGTCACAAATTTCATTGATGCTAACATATACTCTTTTACTATGTTTGACATCTTTTTTCAATTTGCATACAAACACATTTATTAGGTGAGCACATTCAAATATTGTTTGATTGTTTGAGATCGTGCCCTTTTTGGATATTTTTTAAATATGTTTTGTGAGTACTATTGGAAACCTACCTTTTCTTGATAAAATAGAGTCCATGAAATTTTTTTTCATATCGATTTGGTTTTTCCTATAGCAAATATGCCAAGCAAGTGTTGACATCAACCCCTTTGCAATTTGAGTCTCAGTTTGGGCAGATCCACCTTATTTTCTAGTTTGCTTCAAATTGGCATTGAAACACTTGGCACGATCATTTTCTTTTATGACTTAAGATTATACCAGCCATCACTCACCCTTGGGATGATGTGTTATGGAAATTAGCAAAATCCTCTCTCGAACTTGTAGGGTAACAATATGCATCAACAAGATACTCGATCAAGATACTCGTACTGTTAATAGCAATTGTCAATTGAAGGATTTAAATTAATACTATTGGAAGCTTGTGCTCACACTTGACATTGAGGAATGCTTTATATATAGCCAGAACACTAAAAAACAAGATATCATTCTCAAAGAAAATGTTACCCTTCTTATAAAAACCTTTAAAATCTTTACTTTTGTTAGCTTTGAATCCCTTTCAAAATTGTTTGTTAGAAAGTTGTAATTAATTCAATATATTGAAGAAAAAAGATTTTGTATGGTGGATACTTTGCCTATCTTAGCCAGTATCACAAGGTGAGCACATTGTATATCCTAACATCTTGGGCTACATATAAGGAAGTACTGAACACCTTCCTAAATAGCGATATAAATGTTAAAAAACTCTAAAAAACCAAGAACCTATCAATGAAGTATAAGGATAGAATAGGTTAATACCTAACATTCTTGGCTTATTTCTAACAAAATGGGTCAACATGGGGTATGCATTGCCATCCTTGGCCTAGTAAATGACGTGTTGTGTATAAATTCATCCATTTTAAGCTTTGATGCGATAGCGATAAGCTATTGTGACAATCTGTTAAAAGTTGAGGTGTCACTCTTAGGTGAGTTTGAGCAATATCATGATTTAATTTCTTTCGACTATTTTAAAATGCAATCTTTGTTTGATTTATTTATTTTGAACGATTTGATTCGAAGGCTTTCCTTGCATAATGCAAAGCTTTTCATCACATATCAATGACCTTGTTTACTATGATGTTAAATAATTTTTGAAATCTAATATTTAGCTTTATTACAGGGATAAAAATTGGCTCCAACCATGACATTGTTTTTTAGCCATATATACATTGCTAATAGGTAACATGTAGCCCTAATAAGCTAAGAAGAGCCATTACTTGAGCATCATGTATCGTGTTGATATGTATTGTTACTTGTAAGCATCTTGATGTGAGCTCCTAGATTTATTAGCAATATATATGTTTTTATTTCATTCAATTTGAAATTTGAGGGGCTTGATTATGATTTACAACATTCATACGATGTACTTTAGTATCAAAACCCTTAGACTTAGTTGATGTGCACTTTCCAAGTCAATCATCAAAATAACATTTTTGACAAAATTTTGTCTAATCCCTTTGAAATTCACAAAAATGCTTGCATAATAAATACACTCAAATTGGGCTTCTATGTGCAAAATGCTCCTGAAATCTTAACATGCAGGGGACAACGTCCATTCCATGGCCATGCATGCGGAATATCTAGAGCAATGGCTTTTTCGAATAAAAGAAGTGAAATGTAACGTCTCAACGCCACGAGAAAATGGATCATCGATAAGATACAATGTTTCTCGGTACTATCAGCTCATAGAATCATAGAGAATCAAATATGGGTGGGCGAGCCCAAAACTCAAGCACAATGCATCCACTGATCGCACACATGTTAGAAGATGCAACCTACGATGGAATTGGAGCCAAAAACTCAAGCATAATGCATCAACTCATCGCACGCATGTCAGAAGATACAACTTAAAAGGGAATTGGATGGAGTAAGTTTCAGTGAGAACCCGACAAGCTTGGGAGGGCGAGTTTGATCCCCAAGGTAGTGCTAGAGATTTCTAGGGAATTGCACTTTGATTTTTGGAATTTTATAGCAAAAGGAAGGGTAAAGGCCCAAGCGTTCCATGTCACGAGCACAGAAAACGTTGCACGTGGATGGAGGTTCCCCGATCAGTAAACCCTAAACCCCAACTAATCCGATCAGACAAGAATTTCAGATCATCATCGTGGTCGTCATCGGCAGTAGCAGCAGCAGCAGAATAGTTTGTTCAGCGCATTGCCAACGAGATTTGTCAAAGATGCAACTAACGCTAGAGTTCAAGTTAGTTTCACTTTAAATCTCCTCTCGATTATGCTATCATTTTGTATGTGCATTCTGCTCTGTTGCTCCTTCGATGCAACTTGGACTTTATCTTTGAGAGGGTATTAAATGTCATAGGGAAGACTAGAAGTCTGTTGCTGGTACAATTATTGCTTAGTATGCTGGTTGTATCAGAATGATGGAATAGGTCAAATGTATATGTCTATCTGGCTTTCCATCCAACACAAGCTTAACTTTTTATTCATGTTGTTGTCATTTCAAGAGTTGATTGAATTTACTTGAGAGAAAATGCACTTATATAGCTTCTGCCCGGCATTTTAAAAGTTGGTCATTCTTTAAAAACCATCAAACCTAAACATTCCCCCTTTTGAGTGTTAGATACGTTAACAGCTTCCATGCGACATATTTTATGTGTTTAGGGTTTTGTTAATACCTGTTGAAGTTTGTACCTCTGCGAAGAACGTTGTCAGCATAGCTTAACATGCTTATACAGTCCACCTAACTTAAAGCGTGCTTGCTCTTACAAGTAGGTGGACATCTTTGCTGGCCTGGGCACTCATCCACTCCTCTAATTACGTCCTTTTTGGGAAATAGGACCAGTTCACTTTGACTGGACAAGGGGGAAGATTGGTCCTGGAGACTCTTCCAAGGTGATCGTGGACTTGAGGAGTTGACAGCCAGGAGCTGATCAGCTGCATGATGCCATCCTCAGAAGTGAGCATTTTGTCACCGATCGATCCTGCAGTTTTACGCTAGCAATTTGACAAACTATCCATTAATTAGAATCACGAGAGCTGAAAGAAATAGCAACCCACACCCCAAGCAAAACACTTTGAATTGTATATTATTACTAAAGGAAAAACAACACATAAAGTTCAGTACTAATTTTTAGGGGTTACCGCTGCATGCAAAGATCCCCGTTATGGGACAACTGTCCCGACTCATTACTCGAGTGCCACCGATGTGGCACCCATCACTGTATCATGTACCAAAAGTTAAATACTGCTATTTGCAGTAGAAACGGCATACCAACTGGAACTAAACGGGCTTGCTACTCTAAGAGTGAGAGCCCAATCGGTATCCTTATACCCTCCCTATTTCATAACCAAAATCTCTCCACCCGGAATCAATGCAACAAATGTTTTTATGTAAATATCTTCGTTATCCACCTACTTCTCTCCCTATTAATAGGAAACTTCACAAGTTTCCATTAGGCGTGATATCCATTGAGATATGACCTAGAGAAGTTTACAAAGAAAAACTTAAAATCAGGAAAGTTCTATCCCCATGTGTTACATCAATGTAACTCAAGTCAACTGATGTCCAAACACAAAATGACTTATCCAAAGATTTTCTTTGGTGGCTAAAGAATTCGTTACTTCTTAGTAAAATTGCACCATATAATCAGAAAAGGATTATTGATTTTATAGGGAAGAATAACGATAAACTAGAAAACAATTCGATTAACCATTCGTGTGATATCGTCCAAGGTTGACGAGTAAGAAAAATTACCTTCCAAGGAATCACACGAAATCGGGTTAATTAATGTTAAGAAATTCATGAATATATTCTTAGTACAAAGAAATAGCTTGTAGGGTTTCTGGTTTTGTAAATTTGAGATATCCATAAGGGGTCATGACCAATACCTCAAATTCTCCACAAAACACCCTTTTGTAACCACTAATATTTGGCATTATTTTAGATTTACAACCATACAATGGTCAATCTGATCCAGTTAGTTTCAGATCCCCCCTCCGGAATTGCCTGCGTCCCATACCACAGGTTCTTCCTCCAGGAAAGCCATCCACTTCCCGATCTAATCGGCCAAAAATCAAATTTTGGAATTATTCATATGACCTTTAAGGAAATCGGTACTATGCGAAGTTCTCGGGAATTGTCACAAATTCCAGCTTCCCAGTACAAATTCGAACTCATGTTTTTTCTTCTTCCAGTTCTTAATCTTTCCGGGCACTATAAGGTGTGTAGGACTCAGCCTAACATTCCTTGAGTGGCAGTTTTAGACATGGAAAGAACTAACATGTTGAAATTAATTCAATATGCAATGTAAAAATTGCATATATGACCCTTATTCAACCTTAGAGTTTTTCCGTTGAATCAATCTTGTCAAATTTTTCAATTCTTAAAAAACGTAATGGCTTGATTGGTCTTTCTGACACGCCAAATATCAAATCTCTGAATGATTTCTGCCCATCGGGCCTTACGACCTTTGATTAGAGATTTTCATGGTATATCAGTTATTGGCTTCTTGGTTTCTTCCGTTGGTAATCAAGCTTCCGGTTTATCAAAAACTCTTTCTTCTCTTTTTGGTTCTTGAGGTCATTTTAGCAGTGCCTGTCCTGTCAAGTTACCATGACGGTGGTTAAAGGGCGGCACCCTGCTTATCTAACAGTTAAGTAGCAGTTGATTCGGGTTTTACAGTATTGCATTATGCAATGCCCATAAAAAGTATCGCTTTTTTATGACAAGTGCATGCTTAAAAGAGATACCAACGATCTTGTAGTTATATAGGCAAACTGTCAAGATCATTTAAAAAACGTTGCATAAAATTTGTCAAACTGCCATAACCCATAAGATGCCACAAGCCACTTAGAATATCCAAAGGAAAAAAACAGAAAAAACATATTGCCATTACTCCACACCCCCCACCCCCCCCGGGATTTCCCTCTCAACCCGCTATTGCCCTCGCGATTCACACCCTATCATTCAGCCTTGCCGGGCTGCAAGCAGGAGGTGGCGATGGCGGCTTCCGAGCGAGCGAGAGAGAGAGAGAGAGAGAGAGAGAGAGAGAGAGAGAGAGAGAGAGAGAGAGAGAGTTTGCAGGGTACAGGGGCATGCTGCTGGCCAGGGGTGCACCCTCCACAACGCGTGAGCAATTCAACTTTTTTGCAGGAAGCAGGAGGCTGCTTCAGGCCCAGGTAGCCGCGTGGGGGAGGGCCCATCTGCATGATTAGTCCCAGATTCAGGAATTTTTGTCAATTTGTTTCATGACTACCACAGATGCAGATGCTTCAAAATCTGATTTGCAGATTTACAAACACAGATTTGTGAACTCTAATTTCCAGATTTCATGTCCTGTTCAAGTTTTGACAGCAAAGCAAATCCAAGCTTTCACCTGGAAACTAGCATTGCAGGCCTTAAAAAAGAGTTTCATATGTTTTCTTTTCTGTCCAGAATAAAAACATAACAACAGAGTTTCAGAAATCGCTTTTCTCATAGGAAGTAGGAAACAAACTAAAAAAGTTGTTATGAACTTGCGTATTGCCCAGAAAAACGAGTTTTTTCTGATTATGTTTTTTATTTTTTTATTTTTAAAACACATTCTCAAGCATAGTGAAATAAGGTGATTTCAAGCCTTATGCTCTGCACCATATTACAACTTCTGCATTCACCCAACGGCTTTAAAGAAAGCAGTGAAACTGACTGGCATTACGCTACTGAAATCACCAACAGTTTTGCTTAACAACATGCAGAACATGTTCCAATGTTATGCCAAAAAACAGCTTTGTTTTGTAGCATAAACAAACGGGAAACAATTAGATGCTATTTGGAAAACTTAATCACTTTATCAACCCAAATTATCAAACAAGTTTGAATAATTCGAAGTGATTATGAGAAAACCAGCATTTAACTCCTCTACCATAGCATTATTAGACTCATCCTCAGATAGTGTCTCACTCTCAGTATCTGCTCTAGAGCGTCTCCTCAAGAAAAAAGAGGTAATCTGGGGTTGGGAGCCTAAATTTCTATTCTGGTCCTGCTGGCATACATGTCGGCGAAGAAGAAACATCTCTCGTATCATCAAAGCAACACAACTTGGATCCACATAGGAATTTAGTGAAAAAGCAAGTATCTAGTTTTCTCTGAAGTTTATGCAAGTTACAATGGTAACGTTGGACAATATATGGCTCAGACATGGATTGCAGCACGTTACAGAATATCAGTAAATATCTTTTCTCCAGCGCTTCAAATAGTAGTTCAATATTTTGTCGCTACTTGAACGTTCTCTGAAACAAGAATATGACCGTTGAGAATATGAATCTCATTGGCAGTCTTATGATATGACATCTTTACGGATTGAAGTTTTACTGTTGGTTTTCTTTGCCAGGGGCGGACTGGAACTATTGTTTGGTTCTGTCAAAGTTCACCAGATAGAAGTCGAACCGTCCGATGGAAAAGATAAAGTAAGTTTCAAGTATTGGTGTATGTTTTAAAGTGCCAATTCTCTTAACATGGAGTACTATATTGGACCTTTTACGGCTTTTCATATGGGATTCAAGTGTGCTCATTTTTAGTTTTCTGGCAAAGGCATGGCTCAACAATGATTAGTTGAAGTCAAAGCAAATCTATGAGCCTTTGACAGTTCATTGGGTTTAAGATTCCTGGTTATTGGTCTACTTTCTCATCCAATATGAGAATGAAATGGATTGCCCAGGTTTTTGGTAGATAGTCTGACATAGATACTTGCTATGGAGGTATGAGAATAATCGAGTTTAAGCTAATTAAAAATTGCCAATATAAAAAATTGTGATATAAATTAATCAAATAGAGAACAGTTATGCAATTGATACTATGGATAGTATACACAAAATAGTATGTAAAAAGAGATCATAAATTTTCCAAGGACAATGCACAAATTCACAAGTTCTCAGTAGGGCATTGCAGTGAATCTTATAACCATTGAGCTCAAGATACCTTCATAATCTGTCTCATCCTTTTAATATCTCCCTTGCTCAGAAACCCATTCCTACCAAATCTGATCAGAACGTACTGTACGCTGTGGAACATACTGCTAGAAACGTATTTAAAAAATTACTAAAATACTCGAATAAAAAATTTCATTCAAGCCCGTAAAGTTGGAATTCACCACTTTCATGGATCTTTAACGGGTCCTTTCCAACTCAGAGGTTTCTGTGTTGGATGCATACTTTTGGTTCGTTGTAGTCTTTTCTAAAAAATGTTCATCACTAGTACTTCTTGATCTTCAAGTACATGCCAAAATAAACTTGCAGGCTGACTCTGGCCAAATGCCTTGAGAGTAGTTACAATTGCAGCTTAATGGTCAATTGGTTGAAGAAGCACAATGCAAATCTGTCCACAATTCTCCAGTTCAGGACTTCCGTATTAGATTTGGAGCTATGATTGTTGAGATTATTGGAAGCTATTGTTTGTGAGTCAACTATGCTTGTTCCGGCTCAGAGCAGTTGTGAGTCAACTATGCTTGTTCCGGCTCAGAGCAGCTAATGGATCTGCTCATTACAGCTTTTATAAGTGATTTATGGTCTTCTCGTGCTTGGTGTTGCAACCAAGTCCCAAGTTTGTAAATTCTTCCTGATTCTGCATGTAGCTATTAATGTCTCCCCTGGTGTCTCTACCTTTTTTGGCTCATCCAATTGTGAAGGATTTTCCTCTGTTTACGGTTTCCCAACAAAATGCACTGCGTGGCACCTGCTAACAGTACTCATTGAATGTTCAGATGGCTTTTACTTTTAGCAGTTGCAAATTTGAGTTCAAAAATTATGTGTATCTCAAATGTACTCTAATAGGCCTTCAACATCACTGCTGCTGTGCAGTTGAAACTACAAGAGTTACTGATTTGGGTACGCAACCACCTCTTAAAAGAAAGGCCAGAAATGTTCATGAAGGGGAATTCAGTGTAAGGAACATGGCCTTATTTCAGTTATAGCTTCTGAAAATTATTATATGCCCTCAGAAGTATGCTATCAGTTTGCATGAATGATGCATACCTCGAGAGACCTTTGGTGACTCATGCCTCTTATCCTTTCAATTGGTGTAGTTGGGTTGTCTCAAATCTGCACCGACAAATTTAATCTTTAATAGTTGAGGGAACCTGATTTACTTATGCTGCATTGTACAGGAGGCCTGGAGTTTTAGTGTTAATCAATGACTGTGACTGGGAGCTTTTAGGGCAGTTGGATGCAGTTGTTGATGAAAAGGATACTGTTGTATTCATTTCTACCCTACATGGGGGTTAACTACTCTCTCTCTCCCTCTCTCACACACACACGCGCACGCACACACACAGAAAGGGTGCCACTTATTATAACCACCTGCTATCAAATTGCAAGCAGATGGGCAGGCAAAGAGTCACGTATTAAAATTTTTAATTTCCTCACGTTAGATCATATCTGCTCTGTCAGAATCCGATGTGATAATCAATAGCTTCACCTTATCATGCTTTAACCACTATATAGCCTTTTTGTAGGGCTTGCCTTGTGTGAAGATGGGCATCTCATTTGAAGGTATCTGTTTAGCACGTTTGTTCTTGTAAATCCTGTGCTGTTACATAGAACATGAGTTGATATGATGTTCTGTGATGCTTCTGAAACAGCTACAGCAGTAAGACTGAGCTCTTTCTTTTTGAAGCCCCTAGAGAGGCACCTGTAGGTTGCTGATTTTGCGCAGACATTTCAATGGTCTTCTTTCAGATTGTCCTATATTTGTGACAATCTGATTCATGGTGTATATTGTGATTTCATACCCTAGTTTTCAGCTGATCTTTCTCGATGGTGCCACACTTTTGCGATTTGTAGTAGAATAAGAGCAGTAATTATGAGAGAAGGTACATTGTATAATATAACTTGTGTTATGCATGGAATTGATGCTTCTTGGTTTCCAAGGGGAGGCTCGAACCTGAGACCAAAGAAACTTTGGATGTCAAGCTAACCAACTGAGCCAACCCCTCATTATGCATGGAATTGATGGTCTAAGACTTCATGGATAGACTCAGTAAAGCTAACAACTGCAAATTTTTGTCACTTAACCTTTGTACTTTGTTTGAGCACTATCGTAGATGTAATGTCCTAGGAAAAGAAAGTGGTGGTAGCATGATATGTGATTGGTGAAGACCAACATTCAAGATTTTTTAAATTATGACCGACTAACCGAGTCAAGAGCGATACTTCCGAGTTAGTTGGGTGATTATACAATATGAAATTATTCACCAATATTGTTGGTCATATGTATCGCTTGGAAGTCACAATCCATGGTGAATATTTTTTAGATGGATATGTGCTTAGGATACACACGAACTTTTGGTCTGAATTATTTTTTGATTGGAAATAAGGTTGGGTTGCTTGGATAATATCCCGTAAAACTTAGATGGAGTTGGATATTTAGCACAGATTAAAAGTCAAAGCTGCACGTCATGAAGTTTTATAAGACCTTAAGTTATTCTAAATTGGAACTTAAGGGTGATGTTATCTATGAAAAGGAGCCAATAGCAGTTCAACAAAAAATAGTGGAACTTGAACTAGAAGGAAGATCTTATATTCCCCAAATTCAAAGACCTTACCACATTGGACACATCTTCAAAGTAAGTCTCTACGATCATATGAATATCATTTGAAATATGTATCAAGTAGTTGTTGGTAGTCTGAATTTTGTGAAGCATAAGCTTTAAATGATTGTTTATGCAGCTTTACAAATTTACAATTGCCATCTTTTGCTCAAACACAAGCATAGCACAACACAACTGTCTCCAACAATTCTCTTTTAGCACTACCCGTGTTGGGAGTATGTTGCGTCCATTAGCAACATGGCAAAAGCTGGCAAAAGGTAAAAACAAGAAGCAAGAAAAATGATGCATATTTCAATGGAAAATTGCTGCAATTTTGTTTTTTAAATGCACATCATATCACAATATTTTGTATTGTCTTGATATATGTAGAACTTTTGGTGAGATTTTTTTATGGCCAAGTCAGCAAATTCATTTCATTTTCATTTGACTCAACAAAAGTGTGCTTTTGACAATGTTTACAGATATTTGATATGCTATATATAACTTGACATTTTGACGTTTTGACATTGTAAAACTTTTTGACATTTTTAAAATTGTAAAACTTTTATATTCCACATGATATACAGAAAAGGTGCTTGTACAAGGGTTCTTTGAATGCCATGTGTGTATATAGCTATCTCAATGTAATGTTATGGTGGAGTATTTAGTGCAAACAATAAACAAAGTGATTAAAGAAGATCATGAGATGCCTTTCCCTTGAAGAATATTGATTTTTTTTTTTTTATCAAAGTGAGAATTCAAATGACCAATTAAAAAGCAAGGTTAGAGATTACATAATCATATTCCTTTGTAAGATTAGAAAATGGTCAAGATGGCACAATCATACCAAAAAAATCTTGTTCAAGGTTGATTAGCTACTCAACACATATTTCACAATTTCTTCTCTAGTATGTACAATGAATTGTGAATGACCAATTTTTTTGTTTATATTTGTTTTGTGAAATATGAATGTTTCACTTCACATATGACATTAGGACGATTTGAGGTATATGCTTTGTGTTTCGTCGAAGTTTACAAGGCACATTGTACTATGCTATCTTCCATTTGCTTGTGTCAAAAAATGTGAAAGTTGTTTTCTTTAAATTTTACATCTTTTAAAAAAAATTCTTTATGCTATGGCATATACAACTATGAATCTGCTCATTAGAAAAACTTGTTTCACAGTCTAATTCTAGAGTGTAACAATCAAATTGAAATATCATTGTGCTTTCTATAGTTCTATAGGTCAAGGATATCGTAGTCATGAACTAGTTGCAATGACATTTGTTTTGGGACTTTTGACTTAGAAAAGAGTAACCTTTTTGGGTTTATTTTTTGAATTATCTATTTTAGTTTAAAAATATGTCTTTTAATGAGTCAAATGACCAAGTTTAAAAAATAAATACAAACAAATGTATATTGCAATATATCAAGTCATTTTTTTTATGAGCTTAATAAAATCATTATAATAGAAAGCTAAAGAACATTTGAAAACAAAACAAGATTGTAAAGGAGACCAAGCTCTTAAAAAATATAAGTGCGCTCAAACATATGTTTTTTTTTACAGTGCATTTGTCCAAACTTTATTTTACGAATGCCTCTCAATTTGGATTAAATTTCAGCCAATCAAGTTGAACACAATCATTCTTTTTAATTTAAGTTAATTGGCACCTTTTATTTTAAATTAGTTTCTAATGTGTTTCAATTCACTAATACATGTTTAAATTTTTTTCTTTTTAAAAGTTTCTAATGTTTTAGTTTTTTGATTTATCGAGTGTGATTATAATTATTATATGGGCATGTTTTGCTTAGTTTCTAAATAATTAAGTATGATTTATAAGCGCTTTGTTCAATCTTTACATAAGAGGTGCTTTGTCATGCTTTGCTATGTTCAAACATAGCAAAAAAGTGCTTTCGTATGTAAAATATGGGTAAACATAACAAAGTATATGCTTATCCAGAGATGCTTTGCTGTGCTATGCTCAATAGAGAACAAAGCATTTCTAATTAACACCTCTCATCTAGAGGTGCTAAAACCTCCAAATAAAAACAAATAAAAATTTAAAATAAGTCAAAATTAAAATTTTAAGTATATGCTGAATGTTTTCTAGAAGACACGGGTTGGAAATGTTGTAGGTAGATCCAAAAAGCAAGAAAGAATGTTCGACATAAAATTGGGTTTTGCATTTTCATTTCATAGCTTGGAAGTGTTTCACAAAGCGATTGTTTATGATTGACAATCAAATACACCAATTTGACTATGATGATTTTAGAGAAATTAATATATTTTTTGTCTTTTAAGCCAAAGGTAGTATGATACTTTCAAGTTTTTAAATAGTAAATCTCTACAAACTTTTTAGTGTTATCTTGTATGCATTTTTCGGACACAAATAATTTGAATTATGAATATTCTAGTCATTTTAATCACCCTTAAATAAAACAAATATGTTCAAATCACTAAAATCAAAATTAGTTTTCAAATGTAGTGCTTCAAAATTTGACAAATTGAAATTATTTTCAAAATTTTAAATCAGAAATATGCTCAAAATTCATTTGATAGAAACAAATTTGAAAATAAAAAAGAAATTGGTAGCTTATGTTTTTGATTTAATATTTGTAAATTATGACAAACTCGAACTCTTTAGATTTTTAAATAATATATGTAAGTGCGATTTTTCAAAGTTTAAATACAAAGTGTGTTTTTATTGTATCCCCCAAAGACATTACGTTCAATTGCTAAAATCAACTCTTACTAGTCTTCAATAATTATCACGATTTTCCAAAGTTTAATTACAAAGTGTGTTTTTATTGTATCTCCCCCGACAGTTTTTCATCCTCACATTCATCATTCAATCCTCAACCTATCTAACCATCCTTCTCCCGTTCATCCTCCATACATAGAAGCAGAGGAAGGAAGTGGTCTTTAATCTGATCAATGATCACAAGAACTGCTTAAACCACTATCAGCGGCTTCTAGTTTGCTGTCTCCTTCATCCGTGGAGTTCGTCCGTCCTGCTAGTACTTCGTTGATCTTGGGTCGTGAAGACGCGCCGATTTCGTAGCCGCCTTCGCAGTCATAGCCGAAGCTGTTATGGTTGAGCTTCGGTCTTCGTATGTGGACCGCAAGTGTTTGACTCGCAGTTTTCTTTGGTTGTCTTCGTTCGTTGTCCGGAGGTTGCGGTTTGCGGTTCGTCGCAGTTTGTAGTTGTGGTAGCAGTGGTTTGTGGTTTGCGGTTTATAAGCTAGCAATGCGTTGTAGGTAGAAACTTCAAGTTTCTTAAGCTCCCTCTAAAAGCATGGTAGTTTTATGACTCCTAGACTCGCACATTGCTTCTCAAACATTGCCTTGTCAAGAGGCTTGCTAAAAAAATCAGCCACCATATGCTTTGTTGGAACAAACTCGGTCTTGGCTGATATCTTGACTAAGCCTCTGTCAAGAGAAACATTCACTCTGACACACCCGAATTCGAGTCTCATTCGAGTTTGACTCACTCGAATTCGATTCTTGAGCACCAGTATACCTTGTAAATGTGTACTCTCTCTCTACAATGACATTGCAGCCTTATTCTCCAAAGTCAAATGCCTGTGCAATCAATCAACTGAAGCAGAGGTAGGATCGACATCAAATTCTTCGACATCCTTCGAGTTCGAGGTCCACGTCATCGACATCCTGTCAACTTGCTCTACCCTGTCCAACGCAGACTACGTTACAGTTCACTTCAGTACTTTTTAGTAACTACATTGTTTCACGCTCGTTGCCCACACAGTCAATGTAACTGTTCCATGTATATAGATATAACGACAACTCACAAATAAACATGCAGGTGAGAAGAGTGATGAATGAATGGATGAGCGACAAGAACACGAATAATAATTTTGTGTGATTCAGGATTCCTCCGCGAAATCCATTGTATTTTAATCTGATTATCTGATTCCTTAGGATCAGAGATATTCGAGAGAGTGGAAGGTATTCAAGAAATAGAGATAGTTATTCAATCCGTAGCTAGCTAAGTAGATCACAACACATAGTGCACTATTACTGTGAACCATTCGAGGGCACATGATTGTGATCTAATAGTTGTATTCACAACAACTTAATTCAGATTCTCTATTTTCCTATGTGTGTTCCATTGTTAATGCTTTTTGATATTCTCTCTCTCATTGATACTCGCTCCATTCGGAACCTCTTACGAGTAAAAAGTGGGGTGGCAATTACTATTGTGCACTTCTATCTATCTCTCTGTGTGTGCCCTTATTGGAATGATCAGCTCAATTTGTCTCGCTTACTAGTGGACGGTTTTTCATCCTCACAATTACTCAACCTATCTAACTATCCTTCTCCCATTCATCCTCTATATATAGAAGTAGAGGAAGGAAGTGGTCTTTAATTTGATCAATGATCAAGAACTGCTTAAGCCACTATCAGCGGCTTCCAGTTTGTTGTCTCCTTCGTCCATGGAGTCCATCCATCCTGCTGGTACTTCGTTGATCTTGGGTCGTGAAGACGCGCCAATTTTGTAGCCGCCTTTGTAGCCGTAGCCGAAGCTGTTATGGTTGAGCTTCGGTCTTCGTATGTGGACCACAAGTGTTTGACTTGCGGTTTCCTTCAGTTGTCTTTGTTCATTGTCACTTGACATGAGAAAATGACCATGAATTCACCAAAAATTGACAATCTCCAACTATTGGCACCAAGTAGCTCAACACTTGAGAACTCAGGCATAAGACTCCCTCTTAATGATTGCATCATAAGAAGTAGAAACCTCAAAAACATTAGAAGCCATGAAAAAAATCATTAGTACCTTCAACATAAGGATGATTGAAGTACTCTATTTTTTCAAACAATAACTTTTACTCAATGATTTAGGTAATGACTCATATGATAATTTGTCTTGACTTGACTATCTCCCTCACCAAATCTCTTGATAGAACCATTTAATCTACTCTCTTTATGAAGACATGTGACTCCACTTGCTGCAAACATGACTTTCTTGGACTCATTACAAAAGAATCTAGAAGAACCACCTCCTTCATGAATGCACCTAGCAACATTTTTTTCCATATGATCAAAGAAATCATTAACAACAATATTTTCCAAGGAAGAACCTTCACCACCATTGATGAAGTCAGGTCTTTCCTTACCTTTTGCATGCTTGCACTTGCCATGAAGAACCATTGAAACACCATCATTCTTCTCATAACTAGCCAAGTTAGCACAAAGATGATTTGCCAAGCATTGTGGATTTGCAAGAGATCTTGGTGAATGAGGAGTATAGGCTTCAATCAAAAGCAGGTGGATCTACATCAACATCTCATTATGAAGAGGAGGCTACGTTCATCAAAGGCAAGTTCAAAGGCAAAGGCAAAGAAAAGTGGTCTAAAGGGAAAGATCAAGGTGAGACT
>CM055096.1:18866311-18891311 GCA_029204225.1 Diphasiastrum complanatum | reverse complement strand
GAGAAACAAATTTTCATGGGATGGTTTATAGAATTATGCAATTGGATTACTATGAAGACACGCTTGGAAAATAGTATTCGAAGCTTGCTTGAGTTGAAAAAAATCTGACTACCTTCTTCAATGTGTCTTTTTGGGAATTAACATAACATTTGGCATCAACATTGCTTGTTCTTGAAGCAAATCTTCATGGAGACTACACATGTTACGTCCATGTCCAACTTAGAGGATGTACTGATAATCTTTGACGTGGATATTTGGCACTCCAATGTACAAATTTATTAGTTACGACATTATTCTGAACTAGGCCATTATTTGATTAATACTCTTGTGAGGGCACATGCATTCCAATAGCGACATATGGAGTAGTGCATGATGTTTGATGATCACATGCATGGAGAAAAGTATCATTAGCATATTCATGGGATATTCAAAATATCATAAGGATGCATGTGGCATGCACATGCATTGGGATGGCTATATCTATCCCACAGAAACTTGCCCTAGTAGATCCGGAATTCGAAGTTTGGATTGATTCGTATTTAGATGTAGTCTCTTTGACTAATGTCGTTTATGTTGAAGAGGAATAGATACTAAGGTGTTAGGAAATACTCATCCCATGTTTGTTGCGTAGGGTTTGCATAGAACTTGAAATTAGTAAGAAGAAATCATACCTGAGTGTTTGTAGCAGTGGCTTCTTGAGAGGTTGCCATTGTCGTTTTGACGAAAGGGTTCTTTCTCTTTAGATCATAGTAACAGGACAAAAGACTTTTCAGCCCATATCTATATTTAATAGTCGTGCAGAAAAAGAACCATCTAAAAATGTAAGCGGAGTGTGGTAAGTTACTTGCTTCCTAAAGTTTCCATAAGTGACATACCTTTTTTGCGAAATAGATGATGCTTGGTTCGAGTGTGAACCGAAACATAGGTGAAAAAAAGTTGTAGTAATAAAATGATGCTACATTATAACAAATATTGATAACGACTTAGTATTGGAGAGTGAGAATTGAAAGCCTAAAAAGACATTCAAAAATAACATTTCATTGCTAGATCAGAGACAAAATCATTGCTTGCTCCCTTGAGTATTTCTATGAGAAAGCTCTAATCTTTGTTAAAGGTGGGTTTAGAGCATCCTATTGTCCATCGCTGGGCAGTAGGAAGTGTTTATAGAAAAGTCTTAAATATGTATTGTATGTTCAAACTTGTTGTCCATCATATAAGAGATCATTGATAAACAAGTAGACGTTTCTATTGTCCATCGCTGGACAGTAGGAGGTGTATTTGTTAATCTTTTTTGTAAAAAATAGTTGGTAGAGCTTGTTGTCCATCGTTCTATCAGCATAAATATGTATTTATCAAAAGTGTAGAAGTGAGCCCCTTGTCCATCAATGGTGGACAGAAGCTATCACTTGTGTTATTATGAAGCCACTGAATAACAAATGATATGGCCATCCCATCGCTGACTACCAAAACCATAAAAATCATTTTGTAGTTGAAAAGGTAGCAAGCGGTTCATCGCTGCCACCTGAGCTTTGTCAATCATCGTGAAAAGATGTGATTTGTGGCTAACTTATCCATCCCTGCTAGTGAGGCAGGATGTACACGTTTTCTCTTAAGAAAAACATCTTGATCTATCCATTGCTGGATAATTATCATTTCCTCATAAGAAAACCCATAAACAGCCCTATGTAGTGCGTAAGATCCAGCCATACTTGAGAGTTATCATGGAAGTATCATACCGAAAACAAAAAGCACGATAAGAGAAAGCTAGAATAAAAAAGCAGAGAAATCTTTTGCGAGTTCGATGGAGGCATCAATCATATATTGACGGATAAAAGGAAAGGTCAAGTGTGCTTTCATAACATCTCTAGTAGGCTTATGTAATCACCTGAAGAAGGCATTAATCTGGTTTTGGTGAGGGGTACCCGAAAGAATTTGCCTAGGTTATTCATAATAAATTGCATGATCAAAACAGATGATAGAAGAGTTATTTTTGTATTTATCTTTTACTTTTATATCTCTTCCAATTCTAGATTCTGGCTTGGTGAATGCTCATCTTATTAAAGCCAGTTTCAAAATGACCTCTAATTCTAGCTCAAGTTTATTCAGAGGGGGCAACGGGAGAGTTCAAATTTGTTCATACTGATAAAGGTGTAAAAAAGAACAGGAGTCTCAAGTGAATGATTTATGCAGGGCGGCCATCTTACAGATTTGTATCTCTTTTTTCTGTCAAAAGTGTCATCAAGTTTCAAACATCGATGGGTATAAGAGCGAGGAATTGACAGATGGAAAACTCTAGAGTCTGTAAGATGTAAGAATGGATTTGAACTTAGTGATTTGGCTAGAAACGAAGACGACTGGGCAGCTTTTAGATTGGTAGAACACATAAGAAGACTAGGCATCAACGTCATAGATATCTTGAGAAAAGATCTCGAACTGAAAAGCGTTATCCTCATCAAGGTCATCCAAGACAAGAGGGTGAGATGACAAAGGGGCATAAGAAGTATGTGTGGAAAGATCAGTAGGAAATCTACCATTATCATTTTTCAGACACAAAAAATCTTTATAATGTGCATATTGAGAAAACTTTTCTTTTCTTCAAACTTTTTGACAATCGTTAAGACAGCTAAAGAGGTTTTATACTAGACTCAGGATATCATTCTTTTTAACAAACTTGTAGATATATTTTGACCTAGTCTATAGTCTCAAGAAATCCTTATCGTCAAGTCCGACAGAAGAACAAGTATCTCTATCTGTGTCAATGATAAAATTATGCATTTCAACGACCTTTCTCATACAACAAATCAAAGTCTGAACAAAAAGGTTAGGCAGAGGAAGGGACTTCCCATAACCCAAAGAAGCAGCATCCTGAAACCATCCTGTGGACTAAATCATGAAAATAGACCTTTGTTAGCTTATGAATCAGATAAAAGATAAAAGCTTCAATACTAGTCAGATTTACACCACCAGGATCCATAGAGAGAGATACAAGACTGCACTAAGTTCCTCTTGACAAAGCAAGACTGAAGCTCTTTAAAGCCTTTATTCATAATCCAACAAGGTAAAATACAGTACTAGAAAGTACCATAAAGCATAACCACTTTCAAGACGTCCAGTTGATACCTGCCACCATCCCACAAAACAAAACTGCTCAAGTTAGTTTAGTGAGGAAGACATGTGTCATACTGAGCGTCAATTGTTATTCATGTCCAAAAGAAAAGAAGTTATACTACTTAACAACTTTGAATAGCATTTTGAAACATAGTCCAGCCTTTCCAAAGAAACATTATTTTGATGATAGGCCGAGCGATTATATCACCGTATCAGGGCGAGTGCCATGTTGATCAGCTTACGGGCAGTTGGTCCATATTAGTTCATTTTCATTTATAAAAAAAGTATGAAAAGTTTTAATCGTTTACGTTTTGCTTAGCCAAAAGACTTGGTGTGGACACGTGTGCTGGTATTAGAGCAAATCCATGCTATGCTAACCCAAGTGACCCTTACAGAGCAAGGTGTGTCACGCACTACTGTCCATACTCCTGAGCATATCCATGCTTTCTAGTTGTATCTCACCAAAGATCTAAAGTAACACTTAATAGGATAGGTTTAAGTAAAGCCATAGTTGATTGTATGATTGTTTCTAAGCAAATCCATGCTATACATAACTCATATATCGACCATGGTATAGGGACCTTACTATGGATAGGTATGGTTTATTATTAGTGAGGGGTCTCCAATGTTTTTACAAGGTATTAGGGCAGATCCGCGCCATTTTAACCCTCACATGAAAACTTCGTAACTTACGCATTTCCATGTTGTCTAAGATCATTTCTTTGGAGTCCTTATCGTTAGGTATTTGGTAAAGATTGTTAAAGAACAGTTGAGCTTATTCGTATTTAGATGCAGTCTCTTTTACTAATGTCATTTATGTTGAAGAAGAATAGATACTAAGGTGTTAGGAAATACCCATCCCATGTTTGAGGCTGCCATTGTCGTTTCGACGAAAGGGTTCTTTCTCTTTAGGTCATAGAAATAGGAATAAAGTCTTTTCAGCCCACATATATCTAATAGTTGTGCGAGAAAAAGAACCGCCTAAACAATGTAAGCTGAGTGTGGTAAGTTACTTGCTTCCTGAAGTTTCCGTAAGTGACGTACCTTTTTTGCGAGATAGATGATGCTTGTTTCGAGTGTGAACCAAAACGTAGGTGAAAAAAAGTCATAGTAATAAAACGATGCTACATTATAACACATATTAATAACGACTTAGTATCGGAGAGTGAGAATGGAAAGCTTAAAAAGACATTTAAGAATATCATCTCCTTGCTAGATCAGAGACATAATCATTGCTTGCTCCCTTGAGTATTTCTATGGGAAAGCTCTAATGTTTGTTAACGGTGAGCCTAGGGCATCCTATTCCATCACTGGTGGGCAGTAGGAAGTGTTTATAGAAAAGTCTTAAATATGCATTGTATGTTCAAACTTGTTGTCCATCACTAGAACTTCAAATTTCTTAACTTAGAAAAACTTAAGATAAAATATTTCTAATCTTAAGTTTCCTAAGTCTAAGTTCTAAATCTAAGTTTAAGCTTTTTTATTATTATTTAAGCTTCTACTCATGGACTTACAAACACATGCCATGGCTGAAGTTTATTGACAGATACTCATGCGTGGTCTTACAAAACACATGCCACGGAGTTTTATTTATTTCTTTATACTTGTGCTATAAACAAATTAACTGATACGGACCAATGCCCAAAAATTGATCAGCATGGCACTCACCCTGATACGGTAATGGAGGGGCTTGGCCTATAGCTATAAAATTGTCTTTGTGTTTGGGAAGGCTGGACTATGTTTTAAAATGCTATTTATGTTGATGAGTAGTATAACTTCTTTTGGACATGGATAACAACTAACGCTCAACTATGACACCTGTCTTCCCCACTATACTAACTCGTGCGGTTTTGTGCTGTGGGATGGTGGCAAATATCAGCTGGACGTTTTGAGAGTGGTTATGCTATATGGTGCTTTATTGTACTGTATTTTACTTTTCAGCTTTATTGTACCTTGTTGGTTTATTAATAAAGGCTTCAAAGGGTTTGGTCTTGCTTTGTCAAGAGGAACTATGTGAAATTGTCTCTCTCTCTCTCTCTCTCTCTCTCTCTCTCTCTCTCTCTCTCTCTCTCTCTCTCTCTCTCTCTCTCTCTCTCTCTCTCTCTCTCTCTCTCTCATGGGCTTCCTTGTTTATACTCACCCTGCTATGCTAGTAAACGATTGGACGACAACAATCATACCGTCTCTTTAAAAATATGAGGTCTTAATTCAAGTAACCCTCTATACTTGATTTAAGAAAACAAAAAATTCAAAAAGAAGGGAAACTCCCACCTCCAACTTAAGAAGACTCTACATAACATTTATAATTAAAATTGGAGGAAAAGCAGTTTTCCCACCCTCATTATGACCTTCCGAAAAACAACGTCGCATGACACTATATAAGCATGCAATTCTGACGATTGTTCCTCACAACACCGTGAAGAGTTTGTGTGTCTTTCACATACTGCAAGGGTGCCCTACCAGGCTGCTACTCCACAAGAACATATCATACGGAAAGCACCTTTTAACTCAAATAATTTTTTATTCTAGCTTTCTCTTATCATGCTTTTTGTTTTCGGTATCATACTTTCATGATAACTCTCATGTATGGCTGGATCTTACGCACTACATAGGGCTCTTTATGGGTTTTCTTATGAGAAAATGATAATTGTCCAACGATGGACAGATCAAGATGTTTTTCTTAAGAGAAAACGTGTACACCCTGCCTCACTAGCAACGATGGATAAGTTAGCCATAAATCACATCTTTTCAAGATGATTGACAAAGCTCAGGTGGCAGTGATGAACCGCTTGCTACCTTTTCAACTACAAAATGTTTTTTATAGTTTTGGTGGTCAACGATGGGATGGCCATATGATTTGCTATTTTGTGGCTTCATAATAACAAAGTGATAGCGTCTGTCCAGCGATGGAGAAGGGGCTCACATCTACACTTTTAATAAATATATATTTATGCTAATAGAGCTTCTGTCCCAGCGATGGATAGCAGGCTCTAGCAACTATTTTTTATATAAAAGATTAACCTCCAGCGATGGATAGTAGGAACATCTACTTGTTTATCAATGATCTCTTATATGATACATAAGCTTACTGTCCAGTTTTAGAAAGGCTAGAAACAGATTAGTCCCATAAGTTAGTAGACACTTATGGAAGACCCTCCTTGCCATAAAAGCAGAGGTATTTGGATTGTAAACAACACTCTGAGATTATGCTAAATTGCTCTCTATTGAGAATATCATTCTATTTTTTTGTGTTCCCATTGGAAGGTGCATAGCTTGAGGGAAGGTGCTCTGGCCTCCTCTTGCCTCCTTTCATTGGCTTATTGTGACATGCTTTTATTGGTTTATTTAGTTAGCCACAACTTATCTTTCAAACCCTCTAGGTGTTAATTTAGGTCTTAGTTTAGCAACCTTGCTAGTTGGGTTTGCCTTAGCAAGGATTTTTATTGTTGTTTCTAATTAGCTTTATTTTCGTTTTAAGCACTAGTTGGGTAAGCCTTAGTGCTCTCATCCTTGTTGATTATTTTTGTATTTATGTTGAAGCTTGTTGTAGAAACTTAAAAAGTGGACGAATCTCTACATCCCTATACTACACCCGTAAGTAGATCTAGCCACCGCACGAACTAGAAATACTTACAACATTGGCGTCGTTGCCGCTTTTTAAGTATTTTCTAACTAGTTTCTTCTCCTTTTTGTTTTTGTTTTTTTTTTACTTCCGTGTTGTATGTTTGCTTGTGTGCTTGTCTCTATCTACCAACAAATAGCATGTGTCGTCTCTCCAGGTCCTACACGAGCTGCGGAGCAACTTCTTCAACCGGGGAGAAGCAACAAAAGAGTCAACTTGGGCATTTTCTTCAAAAGAAGTGACCCAAGTGACCTTTTTTCACAACCAAAAAGGTATATCAGAATTCGTCAGCCTGTCTACAGCCTTAACAGACCCTGATCTTTCATATTATCACCTCCACGAATTCTGACAACGATCAGATTTTGAGAAAACAACATGATATACTGTCAAAATCCCTTATTTCTCACCCAAATCTTTGTCCTAGAATTTGCCGGCTTCACTGAGGCTAGATTTCATTAAGATCAGTCCTCCAACAGCTCAGCGAATTCTATCTCAGAGATTTTGCCCGTTTACTATTAGAACATCACATTTTTTTTCCATATTCCCTATCTGCCAGTCAAACCTCTCTGTTAAAATTCACCATCTAGCCTAAGAATTTGTTCTTAAAGAGCACGATTTTCCTAACCTATCCGCGAATTCTGAAACTCCAATTTTTTCCCAGAAAATCTAAAAAAATCACTATTCTGACATTCAAAACTCCTATTCAGAATTCGCGAGTATTACAGTTAGATTTATCTGCCTTTCCACGATTTCTCAGCTTGTCCGCAAAAAAGACCAGTTTTTGTCCTACAATATCCATTCTGCAAGCAAACTGCCCTTTTGCCAAGTACAGTACTATCCTGCTCATCTATATTCTACATCATGTCTCGTGACAAAATCTTCTAATTCGACTCCTCCACGACTAGAATGAAGAATTCCACGTATCGATGCACCAAAGTACGATGGCGAATCTGACCCAGTCTAATTTCTCCAAGACTTTGACAATGCATGCCGTTTTTATGGAGATACCTCTGAAACTGAAAAGCTTCACCTATTTTCCATGGTACTCTATGGCACCGCCAAGGAGTGGTACTTGAATCTCGAAGCTCCTGATCTTGCTTCTTGGACCACCCTCAAGGACGCTCTCATCAAGCGTTTCAAACCATCCAAACTGACTCAGAGCCCGTTCATTCAAATTACTCATATCAAGATGCGTCGTGAAGAGTCTGTCCGAAACTACATTGAGCGTTTTGAACGTCTCAAAGTAGAATGTGTTGATGAAAATATCACCGAATGAATGGCCATAAAACTATTCTTAGTTGGATTGCCCAAAAACATCCGTCGTGAACTCAAACCAGTTGACCTTTATGATCAACTTAAAGATGTTATGACCGATGCTATCCGTGAAGAAGACGAAGGTTCCAATGATGACTTTGACCATCGTGAAAAGAAATCTAAGAATCCAGACCGTCCTAATAACTCAAAGTCCGATAATATTGCTCAGTCTTCTGAACTTCTACGTCAAGTGAAAACATGGCAAAAAGCTCAACAATCTCATATGGATAAACTCACTGCCGATTTCCAAACCACCATGAAACAGATTGCTGAGAAATCCTTTCCAGCAAGGGAAAATGTTTGGTGTCCAATCTGCTCACAGTATCACACTGCTAATGAATGCCCTCAATTGCGAAATCATTTCCCAGCAGCCATCAAACCTACCATCTATCGAGCTTACCGCCCTTACCCACCACAACAACTTGTGCCACGACCAGGGGTTTACCAACCATGACCACCTGCACCAAATCAATACCAATCCCCACGACAACAGTTTGTTATTAACCAACCTACCCCACAAAACACTGTCCATTATCTTGATCCGAATACCATCGATCCAACCACTTACTATGTGGAAGACAATACTCAACCACAGTACTCTACTGAAACAGTTGTTTATTATACTATGATTCTAATGCTCAACCAGTGGATCCCAATGCCCAAGCTTACAATCCAAACCAAGCTGTCTTTGCCGCACATCAACTGCCCACAATACGAGGATGCTTTATCTATGCCGGTAAACATCCTAGTATTCGTTGCACAGATAAACTCTGCTTTCCCCCAGCTTGTGAAAATTGTGGTATTGAACATCACGTGAAGGACTGCCCATCCTGATCTAAGCTAGCCGCTCCTGTCTGTTCAATACAAGTAGAAACCTTACCAATCAAAACACATCCTGCTTGGGTCTTGACTCGGACACAAACCCAACGCCAAGCCCCTACACTTGCACCCAGCAAAACTCACCCACAGACTGTTCCTCCAAGTGATGATTTAACCTCGATAGTTTACCCTCACACGTCTGAAGAAATTTGGCTGCATCATGAGTATCGCTAGCAAATCCGCAATGCCGACCAACAATCTTTCTCTTCCCATAAAGTACCTCCCAAGCCTTTTGAAAGAAAAACCCTTGAAGTTACCGAAGTTTGGGGAGATCTACTACAAGCCAATGTCACTCTTCCCTTCCAAGTACTCTGGAAGCATGCTGGCCAGTGGAAACAACAGATCCAATCCAATACCACCACCACTATTGATGAGTTGCCTGAAATGCCCTTACATCTAACCAATCCACTTAGCGAATGAGGCAACATCAAAATCCCAGCTACCCATCATCAATCTCCTGAAGTTTTAGCAATACTCGATGGAGGTTTTGGGGTTAATATCATCTCCACATCCCTCATGATGGAATGGAATCTGAACGACAAGCTAGCTAGACCTACTTGTCAGTTTTGGATGGCTGATCAAAGTGTGGTCTGACCTACCGGTTTCCTTCCGCACGTGTTGATCAAACCAGGAGGTCTCAAGTTTTCTATTGATATCATAGTACTTGATATTCCTAATAATGCCTATTCTTATGAATTACTACTTGGTCGTCCGTGGCTCACCAATGCACAAGTCATTCATGACTGGAGGAAAGGCCGAGTCACTTTTGGCAATCGTGACAATTCTGTCACCATTGACTCAACGGGTAAGCTCAAACCGGAACACATCCATGACGAGGGATCCTCAACCACCAACTCAGTATTTGAGCCATATTAGTTCAACCACGAAAAAGGTCATTATATTAAATCTACTAATATAATAAACTCGAGTCACAGTCTAGCTACCATTGATTGTGTGAATGCCGATTATTGTGCTTAGCATAAGGATAATTGTACCTCTCCACTCCCGATCGATCATGACCAATTACCTGATCTGGATACACCTATCATCAATGTCAATTTTATTGATATTCTTCCACACCATGATGAATTGCTAAATGTTGCATGGCTGCCACCTACTAGTGAATCAGACGATTTATTCATTGATGATGAGAACGTCTTACGAATTCAAAATTGCCCAAAAGATATGGACATTTCTGATCTTTAGATCCTAAACTATATGGAAGCACTCCCCCCTAGGACCTATCCGCAACATGCTTCCAAGGTGGAACCAGTTGCCAAGGTTGCAATTGAAAAACCTGAGACAAAATTCTACCGTCCCAAACACCCACACTATCCATGGGATCTATGTGAGGAGGAGACTATCTTTCAAATTGATGACGAGATCCTCCATGACATACCAACTATCCCTCATCCACACACATCTCCACCACCAAAACCTCAACCACGTGGTCATACTATGAAAGAGAAAATGAAAAAACCACTTCAAATTCAACCGTTGGGTGACCTCACCATTTTTCGAGAAATTCCTGAGATTGCCTCTAGTCCTACACCAATCTCCAATAAAATTCCAAGCCCCATCCCGACAAGAGAAATTCAAGGCTCCCCTCGAATCTCCAGCCCATGATGTTCCTGCATACTTTAAGGACTATACAATTGAGGATGTCACAATCCAATTACCCCAAGCTCAACGTGAGCCAACTGGTGATTCACCCTACAAAGGCCCTGCACAAACCATAACCCTTTCCCTGAGTGAGCCAAATGAAACCAACAAATATCTTGTCCACATCGGAGCTCCTCTCAATCGCAAACAACGCAGACGGCTTGAAAAGCTCCTGCAAAAATATCAACATATCTTTGCCTGGACCTATAAAGACATGAAAGGCGTCTCACCCCAAGTAGCTGTGCATCGTATCCCGCTTAAACCGGGTGCGAGACCCACTGCGAGTTGTCCATACATATGCAATCCCATCTATAAGGCCAAGATCAAAGAAGGAATACAATGCCTCTTAGATGCGGGATTTATCTATGAAATTGAGCATACTGGGTGGGTCTCCCCAATTGTCATCGTCTCCAAGAAAAATGCAAAACTCCGCATCTGTGTCAATTTTAAGAAACTTAATGCCATCACTGAACATGATCATTTTCCATTACCTTTCGGAGAATCCATTTTAGAAAATTTAGCAGGAGATGAGTCTTACTCCTTCTTAGATGGCTTTAGCGGATACAATATGATCCAAATCGCTGAAGAAGCTCAACACAAAACCGCATTTGCCACAGAATGGGAAACCTTCTGTTGGAAAGTTATGCCCTTTGGTCTCTGCAATGCAACCTTCCAACGTGTTATGCAAGCAGCCTTTTCTTAGCAGATGGGCGATACCTTAGAAGTTTACTTGGATGATTTAGGAGCAAATTCCAAAGAAATACGCCATTTGTCTGTGCTCGAAATTTTTTTTATCCAATGTCAACACTTCGGCATCTCTCTCAATCCTGAAAAATGTCAGATTTGGGTAACCCATGGTATTGTGTTAGGACATATTATCTCACGAAATGGCATTGCCACTGACCGTGAAAAGATCCTTATCATTCAAAATCTACCGGAACAGACTACATGCCTCTACGCACCGTAAGCACTAATCAAGCTTTTCAGAAATGGGGAATTGATTATGTCGGACCTATTAGTCTTGCTGCTCGACACACACAATCTCGTTACATCATAGTAGCTACGGACTATTGCACCAAATGGGCTGAAGCAAGAGCTGTTCGCAATGTTGATGCTCGTTCTACCTCCAAATTTCTCTATGAACAAGTTATAGTTCGGTTCGGATGTCCTCTAGAGCTTATCAGTGATAGGGGTACATATTTCTTTAACTCTGTCATAGCAGAACTTCTTTCCAAATTTTTTGTGGTACATCGCAAAAGTTTCCCATACTATCCACGCTGCAATGGCCAGGCAAAATCCACCAATAAAATCCTATGTGGAATTCTCACCAAAATCGTCGAATCCAGCCGATCTAATTGGGAACTCAAACTCCATGCTGCTCTTTGGGCTTATCGCACCACCCTGAAGCGAGCTACAAGCTTAACCCCTTTCCAACTCACATATGGCCAAGAAGTCGTTATGCCTGTGGAATTCCATATCCCCTCCCTTCGAGTAGCCTATAACCTTGAGCTCAATACTCCTCAGAATCTAGCAAATAGGTTATTCCATCTAGAGCAACTTTGTGAAACACGAAGGATCAGCATCCATGCTCAAAAGTCCACAAACGATGATAAAAAGCATGGCATGATCGATAATTGAAACTTAGAGATTTCCAAATTGGAGATAAGGTCCTGCTATACCAGGCCAATGCCTTCAAAGGCAAACTAAAATTTTATGGCCAAGGACCTTACGTCATTAAAAAAATCTTTGCCTCTGGATATGTCCAACTCCAAACCCTTCAAGGCGATATCCTCGACACTGTGGTCAATGAGAGTCGACTGAGAAAGTACAATGAACCCTATTTTTATCTTGATATGTATTAATTGTTTTGTTTCCTACTGTTTTTCTTCCTTTTTATTGTTTGCATGCCATTTCGACAACATTTTTGCTGTGCTTTCTTGTTCCGCCCATCAAGATACTATCAGATTAGGTATACCAACAGTCTTCTATGAGAAAACCACAAAAGTCATTTGTTTCAGAAAATTTTTTTTACAACATGTCAAATAGAATTCGCCTAACCCCTTTTTTACAGAGCACGATCCATTTTTGGCCTCCGCGAATTCTGTCTCAGATAAAAAAAATGTCTAAAAATAAAAAAATGTAGTTTTATTCATGAGATATCCATCCTCAGAATTCGCAAACAATTCGCTGCAACTCAAATTGATTCTCACGATTTCTCTGCTATCTTTGCGAATTCTGATCAGACATATTTTTGCACTGTTAGACGTTTTTTTCTCTTTTGGCATAAAAAATTGCTTACAAGAATTCACGGGCCCTCAGAATGTTGCCTCGAAATTTGCGACCATTCTTACCAAATCATTGACACTGAGACGATTTCTGGGTAAAGTTGCAAATTCCTGCCAAAAAAAGTCTATATATAGTCCTCCACCTTCTCTCCACGAGTTCATTTTTGATTCCTGCTCTCGAGTTCATGCCAAATTTTTTTCAAAATTTTCAAAATTCTCAAAGCAATCTAAAAACACTGCTATCATGGCTTCCCGCAATTCCTCGCTTAGCTTGCATCGCCGTAAACCCCCTCGTCCTTATTTAGGAGATATAGTCATGATCTATCTTAAGAATTATGCCGAGCAGCTCACACTGGCCAATGATATCCTCACCAATCTTGGCTTTGATCTGACATATTTTCGGGACCAGCAGAGCGAGAGCCTCATATGAGCAGCCTACTCCACCTATTCGGATGAGTTCCAAACTTTTCGGATTACATCCAAGAGTGGCAGCTATTCTATTATCAACGTCTCTCCTGGGAATCTCCAGAGCATCGGCTTTTCTAATCTTGGAGAGACAATCCATGGAAAGGGCACCAGCTATGATGCCAAGTACTTCACAAAATTTCTGACAGACGACGGCAAAACCATTACCCAAACCAACGACGAGATCACTATCCGCCTCATCACGGATCCCCATCTACGGGCCGCCTCAGAGATCCTCGTCACCATGGTCACAGTGCATACCACCAAGATGGATCGCATTTCATCGAGCGACCTCTTTTCTCTGACCCTCACCGTGGACGATCCCACTCAAAGTTACAAGTGGGCTGAGAAGGTAGCAGAGAAGTTGTGTGTAGCTCCGAAAGCCCACAAACCAACTACCAAATGTGGGTATCTCCTCCACATGTTGGTCACCAAACAATTGGGATCCAGGGCGGCTGCTGCCATCAAGGAGCTGAATGATGTTTATCCAAGCACAAAAAAATGAGCCGCTCCCCAACTGACAACAGACGCGGTCTCACCAGCCCCACCTACTAAGAAGCAAAAAGGGAAGACAATCAGCACAGAGGCCGATGTCCCACATGACATTCTATCTAGCGACATTGAGGTGGAATATGCTGAATCCGGAGGGAGCCTTAAACAATCTTAGGTCCCAAAGGAGGTCCTAGAGCAGCAGACGGCCTTACTTCACCAGGCCCAACAACGCCAACAAGCAGTAGCAGCAGCAGCAGACAGCTCCGGAACGGCAAGCACTTCTGGCTCTGATCCTATGGGCGTGATTCCATCCACACAGACAATCTCCTCTCCATCACTTGCTCTCACACTCCCACCACCACCCCCACCATTTACTGCCACCTTCACACCCTCACTAACTCTCAACACAGGCTTCACTTTCACACTTCCACAAAAGCCCTCACCTGTACAAATCTCCACCCTACTCGACTTCACAGTCAACATAGATGATTCTGCATTACAATTACTAACTGCACTTCCATCAACCACTGTCACCACTAAACCAATCCAACAATCTCCACCACACAGTATCTCTCCACCCCTCAATCCACAATCACCCCCACCTGCCTTTCATACACCTCCGTCTAGCCCTGCTCCTGATTTTCTACCATTTAACCCAATGACGTATTCTAACTACACACGCACCTTCCCTAACATTGGTCCTTGGGAGCAACTACTCCTTGCAGTCCAAAAAGCGGTATGGTTGGTGAATGAGCTCCAATACAATCTATTCGGGGACAATATACTATGCGGCAATTTGACGATGGTGTTATGGCAGGCCTTTAGAAAGAAAAAGCAAGGCTGGAGGAGGAAAACAAACAACAGCAGCTGCAAATCCAAAACCTAACAGATTACAATCAACAACAACAGCAGATGCTACTCCACCTTCAGGACCAGTTCCAACTGAAGGTATCCAACATGCAGCAAACCATCGATATCCTCAAAGCCGAAAAGGATGAGGCTATAGCAGATTCACAAGCAGTACGTTCCACTATGAAGGAACAATTGGAAATGGTGGACTTCAATGGCTTCGCACCACCAGCTATTCTTGAGGGAACGCTGGCCCAAAAGCTGAAAGCCACGACGGAACAACACTCAGAATTACAACAATCATACATTGCTTCTGTCGAGGCCCTAAACCAGCACATAGCCACCCTGCAAGAATGCTTAAAGACTGCTGCCCAGTTGACCCTGTCGGTTCATGCAGAGCACGCCCAATTCCATGATTCGGGACACCACTTTGATGGACCAGATGGTGGAGATGGAGCATGATTCCAATAGTCTCCTCCTGCAACTCAAGGCTCCGCATTTCAAGGCCAACCCATGGGGCAAGGAGCTCAAACACCAACTAATCTGTCAGGTTCTAGGGGTACCAGCTCCCAACATTATCTTTTCTCTTCCACCACTTCTAACCCTCTCGACACCACTAACCCCACCTTCATTCCATGACAATTTTCTCCTGAGTCACAAAGAATTGCAGAAGCTAACCCCTCGCCTCCTCTCTCTCCTGAATCCGATCCACAAACCGAACATGAGACTGCCTCTGAAGGACCAACCATTTGGCACAGAATCACGCCCACAGAACCAAGCAAGGAGTTGCGCGTCTCTCAGGAGTTTGCAATGAAGTATTCAACAACGAAAGAGCGAGGTGGCTACATACTGCTAGATTTGGACCAGTGTTAGACACATAAAATAACAGTCAAACTCCTGGATCCACAACCTCTCTGGCGTCATCAACTCTTCTTGCAAAGTAAGACCTCAATGGCAAGTATCTCGAAGCTCCCTCCTACATGCGCACCAATCTTTATTACTATCCAGTAGCGAGGCGAGAACCGTTTCCTACCACCAAAGTCAAGAACAGAATCTTTTGGCCTAAGCTCACAAGCGTGGATACCGGCAACTTAGCCGAAGACATGGTCACCAACTTCCAAGTATTCTACCAAAAGCACCATGGCAATCTTGATCGTGATGTCAGATATTTTGCGGATAATTGCGGCCTGGTGGCATTTCTGGGAGAACTCAGAGATTTTTGGGATCGAGGGTTACCCTTAATCACCCTTGATATCAATAAACCTTGCACGCACAAGATGACCATATCAACGTTGCAAGACTCTATTATCGCGCTGCACTCACTTCCGCCCTGCACGTTGATATGGTGGAGCTATAGAAAACCCATAACTTTCTCCAGGGTATGCTCCACTATTACAATCCCATGCCCAACCTGAACAAATTACAGTGGCAAATGATGGAGGGCATCGACACGACAATCTACCACTCCCAACAGCAACAGTCTCGCCTCCAAGAAGCACAAAAGATCCAGGACGAAAAGGTGTCGATTAGTGTGGGACCACCAATCCAATAAGGAGGGGGATAATGTTAGCAACTGTGCTAACATAGAGAAAAAAAAAAAAACTCCGTGGCATGTGTTTTGTAAGACCATGTATGAGTATCTGTCAATAAACTTCAGCCATGGCATGTGTTTTGTAAGTCCATGAGTAGAAGCTTAAATAATAATAAAAAAGCTTAAACTTAGATTAGAGCTTAGACTTAGGAAACTTAAGATTAGAAATATTTTATCTTAAGCTTTCCTAAGTTAAGAAATTTGAAGTTCTAAATCCTAAGTTAGAAGTTCTAGAAAGGCTAGAAATAGATTAGTCCCATAAGGTAGTAGACACTTATGGAAGACCCTTCTTGCCATAAAAGGAGAGGTATTTGCATTGTAAACAACACTATGAGATTATGCTAAATTGCTCTCTATTGAGATTATCATTCTATTTCTTTGTGTTCTCATTGGAAGGTGCATAGCTTGAGGGAAGGTGTTCGGGCCTCCTCTTGCCTCCTTTCATTGGCTTATTGTGGCATGCTTTTATTGGTTTATTTAGTTAGCCACAACTTATCTTTCAAACCCTCTGGGTGTTAATTTAGGTCTTAGTTTAGCAACCTTGCTAGTTGGGTTTGCCTTAGCAAGGATTTTTATTGTTGTTTCTAATTAGCTTTATTTCCGTTTTGAGCACTAGTTGGGTAAGCCTTAGTGCTCTCATCCTTGTTGATTATTTTTATATTTCCGTTGAAGCTTGTTGTAGAAACTTTTAAAGTGGACGAATCTCTACATCCCTATACTACACCCGTAAGTAGATCTAGCCACCACACGAACTAGAAATACTTCCAACAGAAAAGTTTTCACCGTATATATTGCTTATCGCTAAAAGACATGGTGTGAACACGTGTGCCGGTGTCAGAGCAAATCCATGCTATTCTAGCCCGTGTGACTTAATAAAAATCACGCACTACTATCCATAGTCCTGAACATATCCATGTTTTTCAATTGCATCTCACTATAGCCTGATATAACAACCGAATGGGTAGTAAATTAGCATACGCCATGGTTGAATAGTGTAGCTACAAGTAAACTTACGTTTATCATAACTCTATATCCATCCCATGGTTTTTCTTCAACCCTTGTATCAGATAGGCTTCCTTTTATTGATGAGGTTCTAATGGTTTTTATAAGGTATTAGGGCAAATCCGTGCCATTCTAATCCTTCTTGTAAAAATCATTTATCTTACGCAAATCCATGTTGTCCAAGATATATTGTCAAGGAGAAACCTTGCTTTGGGACAACGTGGGTGCCATTAAACATAGAAGAATTATATTATCTATGAAGTGATACAGTCGAACTGAATAGAAACCATCTTGCCTTCCTTAGTCTTAAAATGTTCATATTGTTATTGTCAGCCATTGCGAAAGCGATAATAATTACTTTAAGGAGAGTCTATCATTCATAGCTTATACAAATCTGAAGCGAATGGTTTCATGTGCGTACCGGTGCAAATGCTTTATGGTTCGAAACCAAACCTAATCGAAAATGAAGATAGTAGTAATATTCAATGCTACAGAGAGTGCAAGTTTAATTTGTTAGTGCTTACACATAGTAGTCTTCCCTGTGAAGAAACAATCAATCACAAGTATGATAACGAAACTGGTTACAACATGAGGTATACTAATCATAATCAGCATGTGCCAACATCGGAGTTGTATCTTTTGATAATAGTATGATACTACAATAGCTTCGTTTCTGGAGTATGTATGTAACCCTTAGTTACTTATGGAACAACCACATATTCATGTTGTCCTTTGAAGGATAGTAAAGCATATTGTAAACTGTAGTTAACAAACCACATTATCATCCATTCATATCTATGATATGGAGTTTGAATCCATATAACCATTTATGATATAGGAAATGCTTCATTATTGGTCATAATGAAGCACTTGCCTCAATCTAGCACACATGATGTATAGCTATCATTATCATGCTTTTTGAAGTATGCGGAAGGAAATCTTGATTCATCGCTGGACAGCTACCCATAAGTATCAATATTTTGATTATCTTGCTCAGGATAGATCGCTGCAGGTCCACCGCTGGATAGCAACCTATCCATCCTCAACAAGACTCTCCATTAATGAGTGAGTTTCATCGCTGGACAACGAATAGAATATGGAGTAAAAATCATGCCAAAAACGGTAATATGGACCCTCACTGATCCATTGCTGGACAGCAGATTGATACCTTTCTATTTTTCATCAACCATATCTGATAACATTCATAAGTATACAAGAGATGAATGCAAATACATGATACGAGCAAAACCACATACCGTAGGGTTTAAAGTAGATAACTTCAAGCCAGGGAGGGCGCCATCTCTTCCAAACTTCTTCTCACCGTAAAGTAGAAGAAACTCCTTCGAGAATAGGCTACATATAGTGGTTCCATAGGAAGTATCGTGGAAGCTCCCCTTCAACCAAAAATGGTGGGAAATTTTTTTTTGAAAAAGTATCAAAACAGGTTGGGTTGGCAAAAAAGTTTAGGACCCTCATATCATAATTGTTTGTTTATAGCGTGATCAAGGGTAGTAATTTTTGATAAAGAAGAGTCCATGAGAGAGAGAGAGAGAGAGAGAGAGAGAGAGAGAGAGAGAGAGAGAGAGAGAGAGAGAGAGAGAGAGAGAGAGAGAGAGAGAGAGAGAGAGAGAGAGAGAGGAGAGAGAGAGAGAGAGAGAGAGAGAGAGAGAGAGAGAGAGAAATAACCTGGGAAATAATCACTTTATACGAGTTGTAGACTGGACTATTGGAAGTCAAATGTATGTACTGTAAGTATTGAAAAGGTAAGTCTCTTCTTTTATCAAACTTTGAAAGTTGATAAACATCGGTGCCAAGATTAAAAGTAATCAAAATGTTTAAAAAACTGGTGGTGTTTGCTTCACAAGACTTTTTTTTGATTTCAAGAAACTCTAGAGGATAAATCCAGAAAGGGTTATCTAGTACTCTAATCTGATTTTGTCTATAAATGCATCAATAATGGGATTATTTATGAAGCAAATGTCATCAATGTAGTTAAACGAGTGACAAAAAACATTCATATCCTTTTTGAGACCTAACTTGGCCAGTCTTTTAATAAATTGAGCTTCAAAGAACGCAAGGTACTAGTTACACCAAGTAGGTGAGCATGAAAAACTCATCGGTATACCACGAATCTGTCTTTTGTTTCCTAGCCTGACAATACAATTGTCTATTAGGAAGGCATTCCACAAGCATAAGCAATTTTTATCGATATTGTACCACCCTTCCGATTTTTTATTATTCCATGACCATTTAAAGACATCCCTTTCTTGTTCCCATTTGAAACTCGAAAACCACTTATTAGAATGTTTGAACACATATGTAATGGATTTATTCATGATAGTTTTTAGCCCATCAGTGCCATCTAAATGTATGTTTTCATAGCACTTAGAGATATCTGCAACCTGTACATTGGTAATCTTTGATGGTAAATTGAGATAAAAGTCGATCGAGGACTCGCACTACCAAAATAAGCATGTATCCACATTTAGGATACCCTTGTATGTTTTTGCCTTAAGGCCTGCACCTTCCTTGAGGAATGGTGACAACATACCAAGAGTTCCTGTCAAAAATTTTGCAAGTTTAGTAAAGCAACAATCATGCGCATTGGTAATCCATCTAAAATATTTCTTGTGGGATTTGTACGTACAAAGTAGATATGGCAAAGAGTCGTTTCCCATGAAGATGTTGGGTGAAAATCCATTCAACTTTTCCATGACATAAGTGATAGTTTCCGTAACAGAGTTTTTTTGATCATTAGGAAAGGGGCTGAAGTCAGGACTATTAAGTCTATCTAGGGCAAGCATCCATACAAGGAATTTACATATGAAACTGGGATTGTGTTGTGCCTTGTCAATGCCATTAATGTAGAGCAAATTTGTGAGCCATAATCTTTCATTTTTAGCGGTTTGTATTTTTGCAGTTGTGTCCTTATTGCCATATAACCAAGTTCTTTTTTTTATGAATTCCATGGCAATGTTTTTACATAAAGTCGCATGCTCCCTTACAGTTTTCTCATATAAATGTTCATGCGTAGGCAAAAGTTTGATCAACTTGAACCACCCATCATAAAGTTTAGAAGCCACCTCATTCACATTGTTTTTTCTTGAAGTAAATATGATTGAGACCCATTTCTAAATATTTACGTAAAATTGGGCTCTTAACAATATTGTTATCCGTAAATATAACATGCCCAAATTTATTTGCAACGAAGTTCTTGAATCTATTAAGAGATAAGCATTCACATGACTGTAAGTTTTCTATGTCATAATCACAGAAAACATTATAGGAAAAATACCAATCATTTTTGACACTTGGTAGGTAAGTCCAATCGAACGTAATATCATGAAAGCGTTCATCTACAACAATGAATAGTCTGAATAAAACATGAGCATAAAAAGTCTTCACATGGATTGCTTCAAAAACTCTATTATGGTAACATAGATGTAAAAAAGAGCTCCCTGAATCACTGCTAGTGGTCAGCTGTAGATGTCTTGTTGCTGAGATGCTGACTTCTCTCCTTTCTGTTCTTTCCCCATCTTGCAAACCGATTAATCTCGGTAAAAATTCAGCCGGTTGATAGGTAGGTCGCTCTTTGTGCTACTTTGCCCTTCCTTTCCAATAAACCGTCTTCTTTTTTCTATACCGGATGCAGATACTACGGAGTTAGGATTGTTGAGATCAAAATTGATAGTTTTTTTTGCTTGTGTTCTGAAAGTATTTATTTTGGAGAGTGAAAAAGCTTGGTTGTTTAAGGAGATACTCTATCTCTCGTACGTTTTTAGCATCGCCTAGGTGTGATAGGAGCTTGGCAGAAGAATCTTTGGCAAGCTCAATAGAGGCATCACCCATGTACTGTCGAATGAAAAGAAAGGTAAGGTGTGCCTTAACCACATCTCTGGCGGGCTTATGTAGCCATAGGAAGAAAGCATTCATTTGGGTTTGGAGAGAAGCACCAGGGAAGAACTTGCCAAGGTTGTTCATCATATACCAAATGGCGTGGTCAAACCAGATAATGGACGAATTGTTTTTGCATTTATCACCACATCTACATTTAAAGAAAGGTCATTTTCAGTTCCAGATTCCTTGCTTGGTGAAGGTTCCTTTAGAATTTGCTTCAAACAGGAACACAGATCATGCTACACAGTAACACAAACAGAAAACACTCTCCACACCAAGCTCACGTAGCAACTGTATTTCTCAAAATGAAATTACACTGTACATATAGTTGTTCAGTCAGGCAACCCATTCATCACCCAAGTTGTCGTTGGCGGGACACGTTGTCCCGTCGACTTGCCTCGTGGATGAGGCCAACTGATCCTTATCAACTAGTAAGACCCACAGTATAGTAACACAGTGATTATACTTTAATTCTAACTCTCTCCATTAAAGTAGAGTCTACTCTTTTTATACAGTCATATACATAGCTTTAAAGTCAACAAATTTTAAGTATAGAAAGCTTTGATCTAAACTTATCAAACTTTTCTCCAACAAGTGGCTTAGTGAAAATATCAGCTAGTTGTTCTTCTGTACTACAATGAACAACATGAATTTCACAACTCAGCAGCCTCTCACGTATAAAGTGATACTGAATCTCAATGTGTTTGGTTTTTGCATGGAACACTGGATTCTTTGCTAGCTGAATGCCACTCTGACTGTTGCTATGTAAAATTGTGGGATTTTTCTGTCTCATGCTAACTTCTTCCAAGATTTGTCTCAACCATATAGCTTCCTGTGCTGCACTACACATTGCCTTATACTCTGCTTCTGTGGTGGAAAGAGCAATTGTACTTTGCTTCTTACTAGACTAGGAAAAGCAACTGCCACAAAGTTGGAATACATACCTAATGGTGGATCTATGATTATCATAGTCACCTCCCCAATCTGCATCCACGTAGCCACACAACTCAGGTAAATCGTCATGCTTCCTATAAATCAAGCCATAATTTGAAGTGCCTTTTTTATAACACAAAATGCGCTTAGCTGCCTTCCAATGCATTTTCGTAGGTGCTGCCATAAAATGACTTACAATACCAACAACATAGCATATATCTGGTCTAGTCGTGGTAAGGTAGATCAAGATCCCTACTAACTGCCTATACAGCGTAGCATCAAATCACTATGACTCATCAAGGTTAGAAAGCTTTTTACCTGGTTCAATAGGAGTATTCACTTGTTTGCAATCCTGCAACCTAACCTGTGTAGCAACTCTTTGACATACTTCACCTATGTTAAACCCACTCTGTGTCCTTTTTGCCACACCTCTACTCCAAGGCAATAATGCATCAGGCTGAGATCTGTCATCTCGAATTGTTCCATGAGGTCTTTCTTGATCATGTCTATCATCTCTTGATTATTTCCCGTAATAATCAAGTCATCAACATAAAGAGCAATCAAAGCAACCATACCATCAAAGCATAAGACATATAGATTTGAATCAGAATGTGTTCTCACCATCCTCTTTGAACGAAAGTAGGCATCAATCCTGCTATAACCACGCACGTGGTGCCTGTTTAAGACCATAAAGCGCTTTCTTAAAGCGACATACTTTATTTTCCTGTCCCTTCGCTACAAAGCCTTCAGGTTGATCCATGAACACTTCTTCTTCTAACTCACCATTTAGAAAAGCAGATTTCACATCCATCTGATGCAAAGGCCAATCAAAATGTGAAGCTAAAACAACAAGTAGACATAGAGTATTCCACTTACATACTGGTGCAAAGGTCTCGTCATAGTCAATGCCTTTACTTTGTGCATACCCTTTGATCACCAATCTTGCCTTGTGCTTTGATACCCTTCCATCTGCATGGTACTTAGTCCTGTATACCCATTTGCAACCACTAGGTTTCTTGCCAACTGGTGGTTTCTACTAAGTCCCATGTGCTATGCTTAGCAATTGACTCCATCTCCTCTCCCATGGTCTTGACCCAAATGTCATCATCCTTCGCTTCACCATAAGTCGAAGGTTCTTTGCTTTGAATAATGCTAGATAAGAGAGCATAATTTGCTTCATACCTTTCAGGTTGTGTCTTCTCTCTTGTTGATCTTCGTAGCTCTCCCTGGCTAGATGATCCTGGAAAGTCATCCATGTCGCGGCTCTCCAACAATCTCTCAAACCATTTAGGGAGCTTCCTGTCAGGTGATCGGCTTCTTGGTGAAAATGTATCCCACGGTACATCCTTCTCCTTGCGTTTGTCACTTGCAACTTCAATCCGTCTTGCACCAAGATGTTTGTCTCTACCTCTCCAACCTGTCTCTAGAGGTTGAGTAGTAGTATCTTGAGATGTAACCTCATGTTGATCATTTGGAAGGTCAATGAATGGATCATCATCAAGAGGTGGGCCTCACTATACCATATTTCCCCACTGGATGTGTCTATCCTCGTCTTCATACACTTTGATTTCATCAAAGATAACATCACGACTTACATGGATTTTGTTTTTCACTGGATCAAGGACATCTATAGCCCTTCACACGATTGTCATATCCTAGGAATATACACTTGATAGCTATAACATCAAGTTTATGTCTCTCTTCCTTAGGAATGTGTACAAAGGCCTTACATCCAAAGCTTCATCTTTGTGAATGCTTCCTTAGGTGTTATCTTTGGTATGGCAATAGTAGGACTTCTATTTGAAGATAGACTATCGTACTGCATGCTTCTGACCAAAAATCTTTTTGGTAGTTTCATCTCAGCTAGCATAGATCTGGCACTTTCCACAATCGTACGATTCTTGCACTCAAGTTACACCATTTAGAGCAGGAGTATGAGCTAGCCGTAAATTTGTCTTTTAATCCCCAAATTGATCACAAAGATCATTGAAGTCATTAGACTTGTACTCACCTCCACTATCTGATCTTAGGACTTTGATCTTCCTACCTGTCTGATTTTCGACCAATGCTTTGAAGCTCTTGAATTGTGAAATGCATCTTATTTCTTCTTCAAGAAGTAGATCCACGTTTTATGTGACATATCATCAATAAAGGGTCATGAAATAAAAGGCTTTACCTAAGGACATGGTCCTCATAGGCCCACATAGATCTGTGTGGATTAAATCCAGGATGTTCTTTGCTCTTGCAACACCACCTTTATTGAACTTCTCTCGATGCTGCTTCCCATATACACATGATTCGCACATCGATTTCAAGTGGTCTTCTATAGTAGGCAATCTTTTTACCATCTCCAATTTCCTCATCAACTGAGGCTTCCCTAAGTTCAAGTGACCAAGCCTCTTATGCTACAACTCAGTTTGCGATGGAATGGACGATACGAGTCCATGTTGCCCTTGATTGTAGCATTCAACTTGTACAATATTGTATTGGGCTCCCTTACTCCATCCGCAATAACTTTGAACTTTTGGTTCACTTCCTTCACAAAGCAACAATCATGGGCAAATTCTACTTGCAACTTTTGATCAGTAATGACTCTAATAGAAAGTAGATTTTTCTTCAAACTTGGTATGTAAAGTACCTCCCTGATCATCCTGCTTTTGTCATCAGGTAGTTGGATTGAAACGGTGCCTATCCCCTTGATCTTGCACACATCACCATTTGCTTGTGAAACAGACGTTCCATTATCCAACACTTTCAAACTACTGAAACAATTCTTGTTACCTGTCATGTGTCTTGTGGCTCTCGAGTCAATATACCACGCTTGATAATCTTGATTAGATGACAATGCAGATATGAAGATGCTAGAGTCTTCAATCTCACTTTCATCGACAAGGTTACCTG